>JANTPM010000002.1:14479472-14510819 GCA_025434745.1 Erythroxylum divaricatum
CGTTGCTGGTTTTGCCACAAAAGTCACAAGTGACAGCCTTCTTATTGTTGATGTCTTTTAAGCTATTCCACTGCCAAGCCATATCTAAATTTCTGCCAGTAGGCTTCACCAATCCACACGAAGAAACTGTCGCAGACGCAGCAGAGACAGAGGCGGCAGACGACGGTACATCCCGTGGCTGAGAAGAGGATGACTCCATTGTGGGTGAGAGAGAAGGAGTAGAAGAGATAAGGAGTAGAAGAGAGATAAGGACGGCGGTCGGCGGCTGTCGGTCGGTGAGAGAGAGAGGAAGGTTTGATTTGTGAGGAGTAGAAGAGGAGAGACGAACGTGTTCGGTCGTGTGGATAGGAAAAAAGAAAGTTAAAGTATTAAAAAATAAGAAATTCCATATTTACCCCCCCCCAACCAAAAACAACCTTAAAGGTCAACTGGTGAGGGCTAAACCGGCAGAATGAATAGTGGCCGCTATATTCCGCGATCTGCCGCAGATCGCGGCCGCGTTTACCGCGACACAAAACCGCTCCGCTACAAGGGTTTCTGTAGCGGATAGGCGCCGCTCCGCTCCGCTCCTTCGCGATAGCGCCGCAATCGCCCGCTATTAACTACTATGTTTTGAACAGTAATTAAAATCCATACGTACACATTTGTATCTGTATTTTTATTTTCTTATTCTGGTGTCCTCATAAACTGAAGTGATTTTTGAGATCTTTTGTTGTCTTTATACAGGCACTTTGTTGAAATCTAATTCATTCAATGCCTTGAGCTCCAAACCAAAAGTGAAACTGGTGGATGAAGTTCCCTCAAAGCACAAGGGCATGGGAGAAAGTTCATCTCTGGATGTGAAGGAGGAGCCTGTTAGGATGATAAGCAAATCTACATCATTTAAATCAGTGAACTCCAGCCGTTTGAATGCCGCCGAAACAAAGGTTAAAATGCTTTCTCCTAAGTTTTCCCATAATCAAGATGTACAGGGACCAAGACAAAAACGTAATGCATTTGAGAGAAAAAATCTGTCAAAATTGGATCGACCTTTAGTTAGTTCAGTGATAAGAAGTTCTGTGGTTGCAACCCCCAAGGCTGATTCAAAAACTACAAATCGTGGTGAAAGTGCCGTATCTTCTTCCAGCAACAATCGAGAGATAAAGCCTGTGCAATCAGATGTTAAAATGGGTTCTTTACTGAGGTCAACCAGTTGTATTTCTCGAAAAGGAGCAGATGTTCTTGTTGGTTCTGGTATGCTTGCCCATATATTTCTGGTGTTTCTTTTCTTTTTCTTGTCAGTCTCTTTTGGGATTGATTATGGTCTTTGTTTGTTATTGTAGCTCGAGCATCACCTAGTGTAGCTGGTTGTGGTGCTTCGGCTGAGCAAAAGTTAAACCATGTTGCCTCTAAGGATGAGCCATCATCTAGTTCTTCTTGGACCTCTGACAGACCATCCAATAATGGTATTGAGAACTTGCAAGATTGCTTGGATAGGCCTTGTGAGGCATTGAACCAGGGTGAGAAAACTAGGGAAGGTGCTGTTAATCTTTTGAAGTCCACTGAGACAACTGGTCAGAAGAATATTATCTGTCAAAAATGTAAAGAAAGAGGTCACACAACAGAACATTGCACTATTATTATTCCTCAGGATATTGATGCAGATATATCTACTGCAAGAAACTTTAAGGTGGAGATGGGGAAAGGTAATAAGTTGAAAGCTGCAATTGAGGCTGCTATGCTTAAGAAGCCTGGCATATATGGAAAGAGAAAAGGAAGTGAACAATCTGATGTGTTTTCCTCTTCAAATTTTGATTTGAGTTGTGATACAACATCTTATGATCAGTTTTCAAAAGTGAAGAGTATGATTTCCAATGATCGTATCATTGAGGGCCAAATGAATTATGGGACTTGTTCTTCTGGCTTTTACAAGAAAAATTGTAACAGTGATAAGCAGCTTAATTTGCAGTTAGGTGATGTTATTCCTTCTGTTGCAACATCCAATCATTCTTCAGCAGGAAACTTTGTCCTCGGGAAGATGTCATCCATTCCAGAGGATGAGTATATCTGGCAGTAAGTTTTTCTTTTACTCTCTCTAGTATCTAATATGTTTTGGTCAAGATTGAGCATATGCAGCTAACAGTGAATTAGCTTTCATCCTTCTCTACTTTTTATTTCACTTTTCTATCCTCCAAATGCTCCGACTACAGAAATAGAAGAACTAGTTTGAACTGTTTAGAGTCACATTTGTGTTTTATAAAAATTTCTGAATATTTGAAAACTTTTCTATAATATCCCAGTGGGAGCTTTGTTATAAAAAGACTAAAAACATATTGTACAACAAACGTTAACTTGGATCATATCTATTCTTTCTCCCTACTATTGGCTCCAGTTGAGTCCTTTGAGAGAATAAGATGTATATATGTTCTTTTGGGAAATTTTTAATGGTACAGTAACGGAAGGAGAAAAATTGTAATAAGAGTTCTGAAATAGGAAATCAGTATAAGAGTATTTCAAATAATTTTAAAATCTTATTACAATTGCATATATGAACCACAATTTGAATCTGGATATAACTAGAATCTATTTACACATCAGTAAATTTGGATTATTAATTTCTTTTGTATTTGGATACAGAACTTAAAGAAAGAAAAAATTATTTGATTGCACTTTGCTATTAATTATTATGTTGGTGGTATTTATATTTAATCAAAATTACACTCTTCTTAGATATGCTCTAGAAGGGTGTGACTAACTCGAGTGCTTCACCATCAAGTCTGCGGTTTAGTAGTTTCTCCTTTGAGGGTAAATCAGGATATCTATGGTCAAGAGTAACTAGTAAGTTACTCTAGATTTGGATTACAGACTTGAAATTGATAGAAGGCAATGACATAAAGGACTTATTGTTTTTATAATCCTTGGCAGAGATTTTTGACATACGAGTACTGAAGCATATGTGTATGTTTTTTATCTGCATTGCATTTAAACTAAGGTTAAATCTTTCATCAATTTGCATCTTTGAAGCATACTTCCCAAGATGTTCTGGCTAAGCTTCTGTAACTATGTAGGGGCACATTTGATGTGTATAAAGGTGGGAAATCTGTAGACGTTTATGGAGGGATTCAAGCACATTTGTCAACTAGTGCATCGCCTAAAATTCCTGCAGTGGTGAATAAGTTTTCCCATAAAATTAGCTTTGAGGAAGTATCTCGCTTGAGCACGTGGCCAACACAGTTTCATGATAATGGTGCAAAAGAGGAGAATATTGCTCTTTACTTCTTTGCAAAGGATCTTGGATGGTAAAGTGTACTATATCCTTAACCTCTTCTTTATATTAGAGGGTTGTCTTTTTGACACATCTATCGTTCACCTTTATTTATTTATCTTGTCTCTTGCAGTTATGAGAAGAGCTATAAAGGTTTGTTGGAAAAAATGATAAAAAATGATTTGGCCCTTAAAGGATCTTTTGATGGCGTTGAACTCTTGATATTTCCATCGACCCAACTTCCAGAGAGTTCTCAGCGTAAGAATCTGCTGCACAATTTTTCACTGTTCTACTAATTGTTGATCTTTTTATTATTCAATTACTGAAAAGGATCTTATGGGATAAGGTTTGCAGGGGCTTAAATAATTTTCTACCTGATTCCCATGACTTTTTAAAGATCGTAGTTCATGCTTGCTACTGATGAAATCTGCTATCCAAATTTAGAGGCTCTATTTTTGGTGACTGTAACCTGTAACCAAATAAAGTTTTCTGAAGTTAAATTAAAAAGCTTTGATTTTGGACTTATCCAAATATTATGCAATGTTATCTCTTATTTGTTCTGTTGTTGCTTTATCATGTTTGCTTTGGGATTTTTTTGTGTGTCTTCATTGCTTTCACAGTTCTAAAATCAGTGAGCCTATGCCCTTTGAGTTCTGTAAACTGGTGATCTTTTATCAGGTTTTGAGCTTGTTTCGTTTTTCGAAGTTAGATTGTACGCCGAAATACTTTTATAAGTTAATGATGATTAAAGTTTAATAATATCTCATTGCACATGCACTTTTTAAGAAATTATTTGTCTCGTAATCAGTATTGCTAATATATATTATAAAGGCTATACCCCTGAGATACTTTTGCTTGTTTTTTTTGTCCAGATTGATTTTTATTCTTTAAATTCTTGTCTCACATTGGATGTTGTCCTTTACTTGGGAATGCTGTGGTGGTTTCATGCCATCTTGGTTTTTCTTGTGTTAATGACTATAAACCGATCAGAGATTTTTACTTACATGTTTTGTAGTTGCTGATGATTTCTTCATGCAAGTTGACATACTTGTGTAGCAAAATATGGCATATACTTGAAATTCTTGGAATATTTTTATTTTGCTAAGCAGTTGTGGAATATTCTAGTATAGCAAATAACCTCAACAATTTTGTGATTATTTTCTGTAGGTTGGAACATGCTACATTTCATGTGGGGAGTATTTAGGGGCAAGAGATCAAATTGTTCAGAATCCTTAAAGAAGGCGGCAGTAACTAGTTTGAATGCCCCCCCTGCAAGCTTACCTTTGCATGAGAATTCATTGTCATTAAAACATACAGATCAGGAAATGTCTGTATGTGATGGTGCTCACAATGTAACTCTTGCATCATCTGTTACTCCTGACAAGACTTGTGTTCCATTAGAGGTGAATGATAATAAACTGTCTAGTTTTTACACACACTTAAAGAAGCAAGATACCAGAATTGATCCCAAATCCATATCCAGAGTTATGAGAAGTTCACCATTGTGCCAAGAAAATAGATACACCTGTCCTGCTAAGGTAGTGTAGAACTTTTTTTAAATCAAATACTCCGTAATGCTATTTTTATGTTGTGAAGTTGAAGAACTGGCTGGCAGAGAACAAGTAAATCTGTCCATTTACAAGGAGAGAGAGATAGAGAAGGGTTGGTTGAAGTAAAAATTGGTTTTATTTTGTGTGAATGGAAAAACTGAGAGTAAAAGGTAATTTAAAACTGGGATCATTTGGCAGTAGGGTTTGTATACTTGAACTTCAATTAGGATCACAGCATTGTACTAAAACCTTAGGTCAAATGTATATGATTGGTGTTTTATTTTGAGTGATGGGAATAGGTCCAGGTTTGGTATGTGGTTTTAGCTATACATCCAGTTTCTTCTGTACTTTTAACAGGTAAATGAAATGCATCAGTACAGTGACCATGATATTTTGCAGCTTATGTATTTCGTAGTGTATGTTAGCTATGCAGCAAATGTTGGCTGTTTGGCTTGACAATATACTTCCGAAGATCTTTGATAACACTTATAGTTATGGATGTCCTTATGATATGAAGGGATCCATCAGAAAATGGGGCCTGAGCGATGAACCCCTCAAGAGTTTTGTCGAAATATATGATGGCGATCTATGTAATCCAGTAGTTTGCGTTGGATCTTCTCTTTTATATACAACCTATAACCACCTCATAGTGAACAACCCTGAGTCTTTTGCTCAGGTTTTATTGATGTATTCTCTGGTGGCCTTTCTATTAATAGTTTTCAAGTTTTGTGTGTAATATATTTATGGGATGCACGTGCAGATATACATGTGATTTGGCATTGATCAATTTGCTACGTAGTAGTTCATGAAATTTCTGGTACATGATCCAATAAAAGTGTTTAAACAGTTTTCTGTTCTCCCTCTTTCTTTTTGCTTTTGATTATGCTTCGTGTTGTCTTGGTTTAATGTAAATGTGCAACCTTTAAGGTCAACTGCCTTCGTGGAGCACATGATTCTTACCATTTTGTGTCTTCAGGAAGAAATGACTCTTCAGGAGTGCAGACTGGAAACCAACTTAAAGGCCTCTTCAACTTCTGGAGGCAGTGGTACTTCTAATGGTGGCCAGGAGACTCAAGTACTGGGAGATGCTTCATGTGCTAGGGGAAGCATTTCATCTTTTGATAGTTTTCAGGCTACTGATAAAAATTTGCATGTGGGAGGATGTGCCCATGAGGAGGAAATGATGGATATTAACAATACTGATCGAGACAAATGTAAAGATGAAGCGGAGTTGAATGAAAGCAATGTTAAGATGGACTTTGAAGCGCCCATGGATAGAGACTCAACCATCAAACGGCTTAACAGTTGGCAGTCAAATCGTAAGAAACGTCCATATTTGGATCTTTCGAAGACAGCTCACCAGACTTCTGATAGAACAAGTAAGAAGATACCATGGAGTAAGGTAGATGGGATGTTTACAGACGGAGAAATTAGTAGCAAGAAAGCAAAGACTGATGTCCAGTATCCTGATTTGACAGACGAAAATCAGCCTCATGGAAGTTTTGATTCGCAGCTATGTAATTTGAGTTCTAGCTCCTCAGTTGAGGAGAAGATACATGTCAAAACATCAGATGAGGAGGTTATTCTCGAGGGCTTTGAAGCTGCTGAAAGGTACTTCTTTCCCGTGGACTCACATCATGTAGACAATTTTTGGGTGGGTGGAAAGTCCATGTCTCAGAAAGAATACTCATCAAAGGATGGGGCTCGAGCTCATGATGGGACTCCAAATCTTGAACTAGCGTTAGGGGCTGATACAAAATCCCCAAATAAAGGAATCCTACCTTTCTTTGTTGGAGTGGTAGAGGAAAATAATAACCTGAACAAGCCTCCAGAAAAGGTGGAAGATAAGGAAGAGGAGGATGGTGTGTCTGCTTCCCTCTCCCTATCACTTTCCTTCCCCTTCCCAGAGAAGGAAAAAAGTGTGAAACCCGTTCCAAAGTCGGAGCTTATTCCTGAAAGTCACTGTGTGAATACTTCTCTGCTCCTGTTTGGGAGCTATTCGGATAAATAATTCCGTGGTGATTTTCATAGTATCTATAGTGCTATGGACCACATGGCTGTGGTAGTTGACATCGTCATGCTCCATGATCTTCCATGGGCTTTATACAGAAACCTAATTTCTCATCTGTTCATAATCCATACAGGAGTTGCTAATAATTTTACCTACTCCTTTAGCTCTTTTGTTTCTGGGTGCATATTCACGGCTGCTTGTATATAAAGAGGATGTAAGCCGGTTTCACATTTTAAAATGCTACTATATTTGCAACAAATATGTTGAGCTTGATGAGCATAGTTCTTTTGATCGTTTTCTCTCATGTTGGAGTATCTATGAAGCTGTATGTTGAATTATGATTTTCATTTAACTATAGGTGCAGTCGTCATGCTTGGATTATATTCAGTGCCAGGAAAATTCAATGAGAGATGGTGACTGATGCTGGAAAGCATTACGAAATTAGAATAAAAGGCTTTTGCTTTTCTTTTGAAGTACACTGATCCCTGGAAACATGTTGTATGGTAATGCTGTTATGATGCTGGTTTTGCTTTCAAGGACTACTGTCTGTCTGTATAACAACATGAAGCATTTGTAGCCAAAGTGGAGTGATGTCAAGATTATGTTACGTTGTTGTGCATGAGTTGGAGCTCTAATGGTAGTTGTAAGTAATGGCTGCTTCTCTAGTCCCTCCAGATTTTGCACTTAATGAAAGCCATTGGATTTATGTATCTTGAATGTTGCTTCATACTCTTGATTTCATCATATTTTCCTGGTTCACGAGAGTACCTAACTGGGTCTATTTCTATATCCTAAGGCAATACCTGCCCTCCTCCACCTCCTCTTCAGATGAAGTGCCTTGCCTTCCTGAATTCTTTTCTGATTTAGTTTATCAAACTAACAATTACCAGTCAACCAACCAAGGAAGGCAAAAGAATATATATTATCTTACGTCTAAATAGTTTGTCTTGCTAATTAATTAGGGTAAAAATAAGCCTTTTCCAGGCTTGAGCAAATCAGATTAGAACCACATGGCTCATTCGAGTTGGAAAATTTTCTTTTCATCAACTTCAATCTTATTCATAATCCATCCATTCCACGCTAGTTATAGAAAAAATGCACATGTATGGACAAGTATATGATTTTTTTTATAAATTTAAACAAATAAAAGTCTTGCAAATCAATATTATGGAAATGAAAGAGAAGAAAATTGAGGATCTTTTCGTTATTGCAACTTTTTCGTGCATAGGAAGTTAACCGAAGGCGGAGGATCCAAAGCTATGCCATGAATCATGATCCCATCCCGTCGTTTCTCTTGCTCTGTGCTGCTTTGTTTTCCCCGTCTAGTACTTTTCCTCCTTACCAAATTACCCCTTTTATCTATCTATCTTACAGAAGCGCCACTATAGCCTGTCATCTGCTATGTAATTCCCATGAGAAGAATCGCGCAAGTAAAATGGAAAAGGGGTAAAGGAGTTAATTTCTGTAAGAGTCAAGGATACATTCGGAAATGTAGCATAAAAGGACATTTCGAAATTGAAACCCATTCCAGCCAGGTATAAGGCTCGTCGCTGCTGCCACCAACTGTTTCTCTCTCTTTTCTTTTCTTTTTTCTTTCATTGTCTCTCTCAAGATCTCTCTGTTTATCTCTACTGCCATGGCTTCCTGTGTATCAATCTCAGGTATTCTCAACCTCTGTTACTTATTTTACTCTTTCTTTTGAAATTGGACTTTTTGGTGTGTTGATGCTTGGTCACTGATAATGCCGAGCTTCCGAAGATTTTGTATTACACGATTACTTTTTTTTTTGTTTTGTTTACTTGCTTTTGTTCATTTGTACATTTATGTGATGTTTGTTAGAGTTTTCTTTGCTCCTTTCTGTGCTCAATTCAAGAGATTTACGTGAACGATGTATAAATTTGATTGATAATTAAAGAAGAATCTTCCAGAATAAGAAGGGACTATCTATCAATTGTTTCTCTTTTGCTTCTTACTGATGGGACAAATTTTCATCCTTTAAGTTTTTTTTTTATATATATTACTGAATAAAAGATTAAATCAATTAGGTAACAGATGGTCAGAGTCAAAAGGAATAACATGTTTGCTAATTGCTATTCGTTCCTTTAAGAGTAGTGTTTTTAATTTGTTGTAGGTGGATCTTATCTTGGAGCACCTGAGCTTACCTCATCCAGGTCTAATTTGTTTGCAAAAACACCAAAACTGGCAGTTCAGAGGAACTCAAAAGCAGTGAGAACCAACCGCAGTTTTTCAGTTTGTGCACACTACAAGTATGGATTCTTCACTTTTGTCATGTGAAAGGCATCTAAAGTTAAGAGATTAGAAGCCCGAGGACTTTGATATGACCTATGTCAATGCTTGATGGTTTTTCTGTTTCTATTTTAGGTTCCCTATTAACGTCCTCTTTGTAATGTTCTGCTTTTTGCTTTCTTGTTGATATGCCTCTTGAAAGGACAAAAACAATGAATAGCACCCAAGTTCCTTCACATTTGAGATATATATGTTCCCTCTTCTCCTTTATTTTCTCATCTTGTTTCCTTTCTATGAACTGTAATATTTCTTTTGGTTCCTTAGTGGACTAAAAACTGCTTGAGATTCTCAAACATGGGACTTAAGTTTTACCAAAACGTGCAATTATCTTGCTTATTGTGGAAATTATAATTAAAGTCTACCTTGGTAGGCTTTTCTATTGTCCATGTATGTAAAGACTGAAATTAGATTTTGCTACTTTGATTTCGGTTTCTATTTTATTTGGTTCTCAAGGTGCTTATTGTCATCCTGGAACATTGATACAGTTACGGTAGATTGTGGATTTGGCGTTTTTCCATTTTCATATTTTTGATGCGCTGTGATTATATATTCTTGCTATGGATTAATTGCATGCTCATATTTTGTCAGGTAAAAGATTTTAAAGGTAGCTTTTCATTCCTTTGATGGGCTTAGTTGCCATCCGTTGTAATTGAGAAATTGCTCTCCAATGGAACCTATTTAATGCCCTTATTCACTGTATGCTTATGCGATATCATGAGTCTACATGAATGTTGTTCATCACTTTATTTGAAATAGCGATGATGGGAATCCTCTTTTATATGATTGACGGATATTTCAAATTTCTACATCCAAATATTCCTCTGTAGGAACTTTTCTGGATTTCGACTTAAAGATTTCCTCCTCTTTAGCTCAGTCAGTGTTGTGGCAACCTGGAGTGTGTCTTTTTGGCCTATCTTGGTTCATCTTTTTATTGTTGATTAGGCAATTTTTCCACAAAGTTTTCTTTTATATCATCAAGTTTCTTATCACTTCACAAGCTTCTATAATTCTGTTACAAGTTTATTCAACTCTTGAAAATAAATAGGTTATATGCAGGCCTGTCTTCAATATTCGGGTAATTGAAGCACTGCTGGAGGAATCTGGGTTTTATCTGATTTCATTTTATTTCATTTCTAGATTTCCTTTTTGGCAACTTCTTTTTCAGTTCAAGGACATTTTCTAATGCCGGAATAACTTCTTAACATAAAAGGTTTTGTGAATACTTGATTTGAATTGGTATTAAGGGCAATTGTGTGTTTGGGAAGAGCTTAATTCACTTATTCTTCAGTATGCTTTCTTGAATACAACTTCCATTTGTTCCATGTTTGCATTATGTCCTATAATAATCTACATAGATAAAGACCTATATCTCAATGTTTTCATGAAATATAGTTCTTTAAAAGCCTTTTCCAGAAGAATTGTAATTAGGAGCTATGCTTCCTCATCTCGCAGAAACCTTATGCTTAGGCACTCTGTTGACTTATCTTATTTGAACCAAGGCTGCTCTGCTTTCTATGGAAGTTTATATGATAATTCACTTTCTAAAAATAATGATGCATTTTCTAAAAATAACTGGGGTTCTCTCAAATGCAGTGATGGCAGCAGGGGTGGGGCTGGTGATTTTGTTGCTGGTTTTTTTTTAGGAGGTGCAATATGCGGAACCTTAGCATATGTTTTTGCTCCTCAGGTTTTTAATTTGTTACCTTAACTTTTAGTTATTCCTGTGAATGTCTAGATACTCCACGGGAAAGTTGAAAGGCTAAAAGTCGACTTGATAATTGTATTAGGTAAATAAATGGTGTGACATTTGACTGATTCATGCTTATGTCCCATTTAGTTGCATTTTTTTTGATGGTCAGACATGTCTTGTCGTGCTCTACCTTTGTATTTGTAACAAGGAACATAGTTTTATAAATAGAGTTGGTCATTCTTTCTGAACAAATACAATGCTATTGGACAATAATTTTTGCCTTTCTTTTAATACGTCTATTGACCAACCTAATGGTCATCTGTCCCCTGTCTCAGCCCTGGGGAACAGACAGTCTATGTTTTGGTAAATGATGTGCAGAGCCCTTCGTTAACAAATCATTTAGAGTATTGTTTTGTTGTGAACTGCTTTCTAAATATATCTGGATCTTTAGTTATCTCCTCACGTTCATGAGCCATTATTAATGATTTATTATGCTCGAGGAGAGTTGGTCATACAAGCGTCATGCATTTTGCTGTTGTGTGAAATGTGGAGTCGATGGAATTTTCCATTTTCTGTCACTTGTGTTTTGGAAAAGGTTTATAGTTTTCTGTGCTTCTGTTTAACTAATAGGTTACTGCATTGGCTGATTCTCCCCCTTTCTTCTCCTTTACACTTCTTCTCGCAGATTAGAAGATCCCTACTAAATGAAGATGAATATGGGTTTCGGAGGGCTAAGCGACCAATCTATTATGATGAAGGTTTGGAGGTAATAAGCTTTCTATTTACTCTGGATTGATCCAGTTAGAATTCGCTTTACATAAATACAATCTGTAACTCTTTTCTTTACTTGGAAGCAGAAAACCAGGCAAACCTTGAATGCCAAAATCAGCCAACTGAATTCTGCTATTGACAATGTCTCTTCACGGTTGAGAGGTGGCAATAGTTCCCCTCCTGCTCCTATCGAGACTGATCCTGAGGTGGAAGCCACCATGTAAAGATTGTGTATGCTCATCATTTCATGCATGTGGTTGTGTTGGCCTATAATGGTTGGAGGTTGCTTTTTGATTTCAGTTCAGAATATGGTTAGGCTTTTCAAACTCTGTGCTGCCAACTTCTTATAACCTCTCACAACTGTTCCCCATTTGAATCTTTTTGTGGGAGCTAGTCTAAAATTTTAAGTACGAGAGCCTATGCGATTTCGCCGTGGGATGACACGGCAACATATTATTGATAACGATCCACATTTCATCATCTAGATTCCACAACCTTATGATGATTGCTTGTACATTCTGAAATGTGTTGGATAATGTAAACATCAGAAAAGTACTCAATTAGGTCAATTTGAGATGCACATCAAAGCTCTTTCCCGACCTAGTAACCTCGTAGATAGGGTTGGAACTAAAGTTCCTTAAAGCTTACTATTGTTAAGGATGACATTTTGGCATTTTTTGATTTGCAAGATGCTCGTACCAAATTCTATACGTGATTAGCGTTTTCGGTTGTGCAAACACGCAAAGATTCTAGAAGCCTCTGATGGAAAATGAAATTAAGTTGGAAATGTGTCATTTGGGATTGCGTCATGGCTTCATATTGCTCCCGTCTGAGGGGAGCAATATGAAGTAGCACTAGCAAAAGCAAGAACTACTTGGCGCATCCATCCTTTCAAGTAAAATTATGCTACATTCTACTTACACAATATGAAGTAGGCAATATAATAGTTCCTCCCTTTGGAAAAACTCAAATAGGAGCTTCAAACTGGTTCAACTCTAGTTGGGTTCTTTTTAGACAAGAGGTCAGTATACCTTACAATGTATTATGCCACGAAAAGTTTATAACAAAACATGTTTGGAGGAAATTTTGACCAACGAATAAGGCTTATTTATATTTAAGTTCATGTCAAAATAAGGAATGATCAAGGTTTTGGGGTTGGGATATTAACACATTAACAACAAACTAATTTTCCTCCAAAAATAGAGGCTAGCTTAGATGTGAGTCTAAATCAACTTTCATAATATTCCATTGGAATACTGGTCAACAATAGGATTGAGCTATTTGGGTAGTTTTATTGGGAAGCCTTTATGCTTAGATGAAGCTACAATAGATGTAAAACATATAGGATATGCTGGAGTATGCGTGGAAGTGAAAATAGTAATTCCATCCTTATCCTGAAACTTGATGGAAAGGATAAGATGATAGAGGAAATGTTGATGATAAGCTATTAATGGAAACCAACTCTAAAAGGAAGAAAAGTCAATAGATAAAACCTTTCAAAGAGGAGATTATGAGAATTGGAACAAAGGAACATGAGGTAGTTGTTGAGTTACAAATTTAACCATCTATATTACTTATAGAAACTTGTAAAGTTTTTACGTTCAACCAAGGTTAGAAATTACATAAGAACTCTTTTAAGTGATAGTAAGTATAAAAGCCATAGTAAGGAGCAAACAAGCGGGCATGCACGTAAAAATATAAAGTCTGCCTTATTGGAATTACATTTCGAGGAAGAACCTCAAAACATCAACATTTTCTTAATTGATCCCTTATAAAATGATACAATTCATTCAAAACTCAAGAAGGAAATCATTAAAGAAAGCAAAAGCAAGGGCCTTAGCTAGTGGGCCAAGCCCTAAATAATGTCTATCATTGAATGGAAATTAAGAGGGCTTAATTTTCCTTAACAAGAAACAGATACTCCATGACTTTTTGAACATTACAATACCATTTATAATTGGTCTAGAAGAAACTAAGTTTAAATTAAATATTTGTAATAAAAGACTTCAATTTTTGAAGTCAGGTCAGTCCGTCATCTCCAACCATTATCACTACTACAACAATCACACCATATTCATTTATGATCCCACCAAAGTTAGAGTGTCTCAAGTTGTTTCTTCCGATTAGCACATGACAATGTAATTTTACCTAATCATAGAGAAATCTTTATCACAGTTGTTTATGCAATTAACTTGAAATTTTAAAGAATTACCTTTAACACTTTGCTTTAAACAGAGATTGGTAAGGTTGAGGCACAAATATTTATAAGGGACTTCAATAGCACCTATTCCCCTCATAATTTGAAGGGGAGAGGCACAATATAAGTAGCCATAATGAGGAGTTTAAGAAAAGCACTGGCATCCTTGGCTTTATAGACTTGCGCTTTGAAGGGATGTTTTTATGCGCTTAAGAGTAATAATTAGTGTCAAATGCTTAATAAGGAAAAAGTTAGATAAATTTGTAACAATCCAGGCTTTGCACTGCAAATTCTCCAAGAGCAAGGCACATTCTCTAACTACCTTATATCAGACCACACTTTAATTGAACACACCATCTTCAAGAAGTAGTTCGGAGGAAAACTCTATTTAGATTTAACAACTACCCCATTAAAACTGAAGGATTTGAAGAAGCAATCAGGAGAGTTTCGGAGAAGAGCATTCAAGGCTTTGAATCTTTTAAATATGTAGGGATTTTTAAACTTATAAAGGCAGAGCTAAAGAAATTAAACCATAAGAAAATCTATAAAATCAACATTAACATTTAAAACTCCAAGAAGGCCTTAGTTCAAGTCCAAAAAGAAGAATCACTAGACCCTAGTACTAAGGTGAAAATGGCAGTGAAGAAGCAAACAATTACTGTGTTTAAGCTCTCAACAATTAACATTTACTGCTAAAGTAAAAGCTTAGAATCTAATGGCCTAAGGAGGGAGATATGAATTCAAAATACTTCCATAGTGTTAATCGCTTACAAAAGAAACACTAACAGGATCAACAATTGTTCATACCATAATGGAGGAATAATTTACTAGCAGTAAGAAATCATAAGCAAAGTGTATGATTATTTTCAAAACTCCCAGGGAAAAATTCTAACTTTTGCTCATTTATGCAAGTTCTTAAATCTTTCATAACTCACTCAATCATAGGTGAGCAAGCTGATGCATTAAGTAAGCCTTATAACTATAAAGATGTATTTTAGATATATGTTAAATATATCTATTTTATTTTATTTTGGCATATTTCTTTGAATCGGCATATTTTGTGTTATTTTGGATTTAAAAATCTAGTTGGATAATATTTTAGATAGAATAGAATTATATCTTAAATAGATGTGTATTTGATAATGGTTATTAAAGAAAATTCTATTTTGAATAGAGGGGCATGGTTGCAAGTCTTTGGATGGGTTCTGCGTAAAATTGTGGCTGAAGAACTAAGAGTATTATGGTAAAGTTATGGATGAATTAATGGTTTATGGAAATTTACTAAGGTTGTAGGTTTTAAAACAAAAGAGGATATATATACATGGCCTACGTTTTCTTTCTTGCTGTATACATATGCACAATGTGAGTGGGTGTTACATTGGCGTAGTGGAGGTCATGTGTGCATGAGAAAAGATTGGCTGGCTGCGCACTTGGTGGTTTTTGGGAGTTGAATATTATGTATCACGTTTGATAAGGTGGGAGCAGCCTATATGAATTATCTTGAAGCAGTGGAGGTCGCGTGTGTCTTGGAAATATCCTTGGCTGGCTGCGCATGGTGTTTTATGTTTTGAACTGAACATTGCATCTTGCGTTTCTTTTCATATATGGTGGAAGTTAAGACAGTTTTTGTGAGTGAGACAATTTTTGTGAAGGCGTAGTGGTTTTCTTGTTGCTGCAATTAACGTATCCCTTGGTGAATTGTTTTTCTGTGAAGAAAGAGCAAACTATGGTGGATAGTTTCAGCCGGGTTATTTCAAGAAGATAAAACTATAGGGAAGACTTTCGTATGTTTCAAGTATTTTGTTGTTCAATTTTCAGTTGATTAAATATTTGAGCTATTTTTATTTATTATTGTTTTGAGTAAAAGTAGTTAGACAAATCCTCTGACGAGGTTAATACGAGGTAGTCGTACTATTGGGTATGAAAATCTTTCACGGGAAGTGAGATTGAGAGATAGTGTCAAGGGTTGAGTGGTGTTGACCCAGTAAAGCCTTGAGTAAAATTATTGCACTTCGGTGAAAGTGATTAAGCTGGGTGAGGACCCTGTAGACGTAGGCAATGTGTGCCGAACTGCGTTACCAAATTTTTAATGTTTTTATTATTTCGGTTTTGTTTGTTTTTATTTTGTTAGTGCCAAATAAGTATGCGGAAAGTTTGCGAAATAATTAACTCCCTTCGTTTTTTCAATGTACAAAAATTCTATTATCCTTAAGCCCTAATAAAGCTCCTACTCTAGATGACTTTATTAGGTATTTCTCTCAGCAAACCTGGCACTTTACAAAGGAGCTAGTAACAAATTGTGTATTAGATTTCTTCAATAAAGGGGGAATACATAAGGAATTTACCAAAACCTTCCATCACTTTGGTGCCTAAAATAAAAATCCTACTTCAACAACAATTTAAGAAATGGATTGGGGAAACAATTTCTTAAGCCCTAATAAGGCTTTTTTCTATGTACAACAATTTAAGAAACCTCCTTCAATCTATCAGCTATTAGTTCGGAGATGAATTTGCAGATCAATTTGTAAAAAGATATTAGAGTGATGGAAGTAGGTTTTATTAGGGCTTAAGGATAATAGAATACATAAGGAATTTATTGGTGCCTAAAATAAAAATCCTACTTCAACAACAATTTAAGAAATTGTTTCCACAACAATTTAAGAAATGGATTGGGGAATGTATAGAAACAACATCCTACATGATCCTCATCTATAGAGAGCCAACAAAAACTATCTAAGGTGTTAGGGGTCTAGGACTTGAGATATAATTTTTCCATATTTATTCACTCTTTTCATTAAGGTCTTGAACAAGTTTATGAATCACAAAAAGAAGAAAGAAATGAGGTTCCCTTTTCATCATAAGTGCATATGAATTATTGATTCTTTATGAAACTGATACCAATTTAATGATGGCTCTTTTGAACTTCCCCCATGTTTTTAACAATCTACTGGGGCTAACTATCAATAGGAAAAAAATCTATTTAATTATATCAACATGCTCAATTGACCAACCTCCGTGGTTTAGTTTAATCACTGGTTTGAATATGACATAACCCCCATTCAGGAACCTCAAAATTCCTATAGCCAACATTTGGGGAACTTAAACCTCTGTTTGGGGCTATCTATAAAAGGATTAGTAGCTGGAATAATAAGTTATTGTCATTTACTAGTAGACTTCACCTTATTATCTCCATCTTAAGCAATATGCATATGTATTAGACTTCTTGTTTCATGCTCCCAAAGACCCTCATTAAGGAAATTAAGAAGCAACTGTAGAACTTCTTGTGGTCAGGAACAACTCAAAAATATTCAGGAGCCAAAGTCATAAGGAAAGAGGTATATTAACCTAAGGAAGAGGGAGGATTAGGTATATATTCAATCTTAATCACAAACACAGTTCTATTGGTAAAGAAGATTTTAGAGAATGTTCATAAATATAGAAGCATTTTGGGTTAAATAAACCCTTATGCATTTCCTAAAAGGGGTAAGTTTATGGAAGAAAAAGCTAAAAACTAATTCCTCATAGATAACATTGTAACTTCTTAACTTTGTTAGAGAATATATAAAACCAATTGAGTTAGCCTCACACAAAAGTTTAAGCTATTGTGGTGAAGCGGTCACTTAATATGGTATCAGAGCCTCAATGACCAAATGGTCATGAGTTCGAATCCTACCACCCACCTATTTTAATTATATTAAGCACAAGGTAAAGTAGGCCTGTGCAAGTTTCAAGCCCAAAAGGCTTTCACTTGAGAGAGTGTGTTAGAGAATATATAAAACCAATTGAATTAGCCTCACACAACAGCTTAAGCTATTGTGGTGAAACGGTCACTTAATAAACTTAAGAACCAACTTATGCAGAGTGATGAAGGCCAAGATAGGAAATAGAGAACTAACTTCATTTTGGTATTATAATTAGAATGAATTTGGCCCCCTCCATTTAGTCTTAAAATTGTAAATCATTAAAGATAAGATTCAGAACAGGCCTTGGTTGAAAAAATTATACATAAATAGGAATAATCCTGCATCTTAAGAGGGATACCAATGGTTGTGGATAACATTCCAAACTATAGACCAAACTCAAACATAGAGGATAGGTTCACCTGGCTTCTATATTCCTCTGATTCCTTCACAAACAGATCTTATCATACTGTTTCCATAGATCTATTACAAAGAATTTCCTAGTTTAGATTAGTCTATTTTGAGCCAAGGCTTCCAAAGGCCTCTTTCATTGTCTATTTAACAATACAAAATAAGCTAAAAAAAGACATAGTGGAAGGTATATTTAACAATCTCAACCTAATTATGTAGCCCTTATGACTTGGAGCAGGAAAGTGTTAAACACGTGTTCTTTAAATGCTAATTCACTAACACATTTTTATTTTACAAATAATTAAATATTTTTAATTAAATTCAACGAGATTAAATCAATTAGTATGCCAAAATTATATTATATATAATTATTAAAAAATTTATAAGATATAGACTTATAGTTCAAATTTTAAATTTTTATATTAAGTTAGATTAAATTTGAAAATTAATTCCATTTAATAGAAGAGGTTTGGGTATGACTATAACAATTCTAAATCTTTTTAGTTTGAACTTGATCTAGTCTAGCCCATATACAAGTCTAATCGTAATTCATGCCATGAAGAACGTTATGCGTTCAACAAAATCCTAATTCTTATGCGTTCAACAAAATCCTAATTCTTATAATTATATGAAGCAATTTGTCAAAGTCCAAATGATTTCATTACAATTAAAAATAAATAATTTTTAAAATGACGTTTTTATATTCAAACTTTTGTATAATTAATTCGAAATTTAATATTTTTTGTCATAAAAATTATAATTATAATTTTTCATCATTTTCTAAAAAATGTAACAGATTATTTTTTGGGAAAAGAACTATTAAACAACTATAAACTTATCATAATTTCAAAGATTAAAGGTTTAAAGCTGTAACTTCTTAAAAGTGAAATTGCAATTCTAATTCAACTAAACCAGTTGATGATAGAGTAGCTTACTTTTCACATTTTTGTGCATGTTTCTCCTAAAATTTAATTAACTTCTTCTTATTATTTTGTATATTGTAAGACTACATAATTAATAATCTTTTTTTTTTGTTTTTGCATACGCATTCACATGCCTGCTACCAAACTACCGTTACTCAGTTCCCGAAATGAATAAACTAATATAACTCCCTTCAAGGTTTATTGGTAGCATGGCTCCATCAAATCCTTCACCGCGTCTTTTCCACGCAAGCTTCAACCACAACGTAGTGTTTGGTTGCCGTCTGCGGACGCGAGGACGGATGACAAGGACATATAGGTTCTGTTCAAAGTAGTGTTTGGTTGCCGTCTACATCCATTTTCGTTCCGTCCGCAAAAGAGTTGGACAAAAATTTATGTCCAAAGCCAGACTATGGTACAGAAATATTTGTCTTAAGGACAAGAACAAACCATCATGGTGAAATGTCCGAAATACCCTCCTTGTAACTCCAAAACGCACGTTCTGTAAAAAGGGAAACGCATGTCTCTGCCCAGTTCTCCTTCCTTCTTCCGTCGGCTATAGATCTCCTTCCTTCTTCGCCGGGCTTCGCAATCTCCGCAGGTAATGCTTTGCATGCTTCATGAATCTCTCCTTGTTTGCCTCTGGAGTCGCTGTCCATGTGAGATTTGGGTCGAATCTCCAAAATGTTCTCTCCACTGTCGAGCGTCTCTTTCGTTTTTCTGTCCCAAATCTCATAATTTCCTTTGATTATTTATGAATCTCCCTAATTCTTGTTTACTCCAACAATATTACCCCATTCCGGCCATCCATATGCAGTAGTAGAAGAACTCGATCGTCTCTGATGTTTTCATTTTTTATGCCTTGGTACGGTTAGGTTTCGTGGAGGCTTACCTTATTTTTGTTTTCACTTCTGTTTCTGTAGTGAAGGCCTAAGGGGATTTTGACATCTTCCTTTTGAATCAAATGTTGATTATTGTCTCCGTTCAGTTCTAAGTTTTTTCCTTGTTGCTAATTTCTGTGTAAGAGAGATTAGAAAGATTGCATTGGATGAAATGGTTTTCACCTCATCTGTTCTGCTTTATCCGAAGTGCTTAGATCACACCCTTTTCCGTAATACTTCCATCATGATAATTCTGGCAAATTATGATGATAATTTTCTTCTGCTTAACAGAACCAAATAGTAAAGGAGGGTCAAGTTGTTTGCTACATTGAACAGCTGGGAGGTGAACTACCAATTGAGGTTTGTTTCATCTATGTTTGTTTGCTAAAGTTGACCATGTGATGTTTGAGATTCTCTTCAAAGTAGTACTCCTCTTCCTCATTGTATTTGATATATCCTATAAAACTTGCTTATTATCCATCCTGATGTGCACGTTGAACTATTTGCTTACCTTGCAAGTCCTTATTCTCCCGTCTTTTTGATTCAGTCTGACGTAGGTGGAGAGGTCATCAAAATATTGCGGGAGGATGGAGGTAAATTCACTTTCCCTTCTCCTGTTGTTTTTAACTCTTTACTCATATAGTGCTTTTTAACTCCACAGAACCAGTCGGGTACGGAGATGCTCTTATTGCGGTCCTCCCATCGTTCCCTGGGATAAAGAAGCTTCAGTAGATGGTTTGGATTGGTAACACTGAATACGTTAACTACGTATCTCAGGTTCAAAAGCCAACCCTCCTACAAAGATCATCAGAAGTTAGCATATTGTTTGATTGAGACCTGTATGCAGAGAACAAAATTTTTTGCAAGCTTGGTTAATAGTAATTTTGAGCTGACGCTTGGATTCCAAACTCGATCATAACCATTTTAGGTATTTTGGTGCATAGGAGCACAAGAAGTCATCAGACGATACGTATATGCCAGAAAATTTGTTTTCCTCTTAAATTCCTGAGCAGGCCACAGAAACATTATTGCATTCAAACATAGAGCATTTAGACGGGCTAAAGATAGCCCTTCATTTACTTTTTGGTACTCCATGAGCGCTTTCGTGTAATTTGATCTGACATTGTTCTAATAAATATATCTGCCAATGAATGATGACAATATTGAGCATACATGTAGGGATCAAACAGAAATACTTGAGTTTGAATCAGGTCTGGTTCGAAGTTAATGCATCAAGCTCGGGTTCGTCCAAAGGGCTATGATCTTTAGCTTGTCCCAAAAAAAAACACACAACATTAGCGTATATATAGTCACTCTTAATCATCTTGTCTCTTTCTTCTTAGTTTCATGCTGTGATTTTTAAAAAAAATAAGAAATTTGCAATTTTAATGGGTTGATTCGGGCACGTTCAAGATAGATTCGTGTGGACTCAGGTTTAAATATATCAAGCTTGGTTGAACAAATGAGTTTTACCTTTTAAGATATGCTTAAGGCTCGAATAAATTCAGGTTTAGACCGGCTTGTTTAAGTTCGATTACCCTTGCTTATCAAAGTTTGATTAAAGCTTAAGTTCAGGTTCAGAGTTACAAAAAATTCCTCGGCTCGGTTCCTACATAGAGGGTAGAAATAGAGATAAGAACTAATGTTGTCAATTTGTAACAAGCCAATGGCTAGCCAAGAGAGTAGTAACAACATTCTGCAAATTAATCAAGTAGCTTGTTCAACAGTTTGCGCCCACCTGATGGTTGAACGCACCAATGCATCCATTGGATCAATGCATTTTTTGAGGAGAGGATCGTCCCTAGGCAGCAGGTTTCTCATTTCATCAGAAGCAAGTATGACAGTATTTACTGCTCTAACAAGAAGAACCTGGAGTGCTATCCTCAGCAGATTTCTTGCACCTTCCATGTCCTTTCTGTTTAATGCTCCAATTGCTGGAAGTACGGTGTGTTCCACGGTTGCTTTATCTGGCAACACAACTTCCAGTCCCTGCTTACACCAAAATAGTAGAGCATTGCAATTACTGGCTAGCTTCTAAAGTATCAAGAATGCAATGAAAATTTGAAAAGAGTTGCCGAGTAGAAACTAACCTCGTTGTGTAACTTTTCCTGATAGAAACCTGCAGCCAATGTTGCATCAGTTCCAAGCACACCAATTCGCGGAGGACTCCCAGCCTCTAGAGGCTTAAGCTTCGCTTCTTTAAGCTCTCTTGCAACACACTCACTCATGTGAAGGAAAGTAACGGAGCAACCTGTAGAAATCTCATCATACCAGGAATGTGAAATGTCACAAGGAATGACTATGCAGTGAGCTCCTGATTTCTCAAGATAACATCTTTTACTCCGTAGATTCTCCACTATCCGAGTATGATCCAACCTGGATCGTTCAATTTGCCTGCTGGAATATGGAAACTGAGTTCTCTCATGCTCTGAAAGTTCCTTACTCAAGACTGGATCAGAGCATATAATAAAAGGAAGGCAATCTTGCCCATCTTTAGAACTCCACTGGAGTAGTTTTTCCATGAAACTGAGGGTTGATTTAGCAGATACTCCTCCTATGATTCCAACCGTATTTGCTTGACTGAGTAATGGACCAGAAACCTCCTCAGATTCTGAATATCTTTCATTCTTATCAGTGTGAAAGAGGGTTGATGATGGTGGAATGGCAAGAATTGGATTCCATCTTACTTTATATGCTATTTTCTGTGTATTTGCCTGATTACATGTATAAGATGGATAATTCAATGAGTGAAAATACATAGCAAAGCTCCCATCAAACATCTTCAACCCCAAAACCGATCTATCATATGCCACCAAGTAAAAAATATATGTATATATCTCAATTTCAATCACAAACTACCTCCAGATTTTTAAACAAAATCCAACTATGAAAACCCAGAAACTCTAATCTTCCTGGTACTCAAGAAATAAACAAAAAGAATCCAACTTGAAGATCAATAGGCCATCAAGTTCGCACAAAAAGCTAAGTGAGAGGAGCATTAAGTAGAAATATAAAAACCTCTTAAGCTTTCAGGATATATTTTCTTTTTGTTTCAAGACAATCAATCACGCAGTGATGACACATCAACTGATGACACATCGACGTGACAAGTGGAAAAGGAATCTTATACAATCTTTACCCTGGCAATTTACCTCGCAGTTCACGCTGCTTCATCTTTCATGTTCATGGTATATAACTACAACTATTCAGAAAAAACAAATTACTGAAAGCAGATACCAAAAACAATGAAAATGGAACACGTTTCTGTCTGTTAGGCTCCTTGTCTGAATTGCAACTTCGAAACGTGGACACTGATTGGTTATGTGTCAATTAGGTGATTGATGCCTATCTTATCTGGAGGTGTAGCTGCAGGAAATCAATCAATTTAATATAGACTATTCTATTCTTTATCAGAGAAAATACTGACCCGGTGGTCTTGTTCTAGTACTCTGAAAAATTATTGGTGCGTCATTTCTTATCAAACTGTAGATCTGATAGATACTTATATCAGCATAATGGAATGTACTTATATCAGCATAATGGAATGTACTGTTGTGGATATATACTTACACCAAGATTTCAGTTTTCCTAGAGTTCATAGCTGTTCATATCTATTACCTTTGTCACCAAAGAAGTATCTTAGTTCATTTTTTGATCATTTACATTTGAAACTTTCCTCAAGTCAGATTAGCGGAATAACAGCAATCATTTCTTGGAAGAATTGTCATGTCACCCAACTTTTCAAAGATCCAACATTGCTGTCTCTCCATTATTGGTTGATCTTTGATTTTGGCACGACAAGAGCTATCTTAAGTTCATTGAAATAAGCACAAGTTTTTGTTTCATTGATACTAACAAGACAGCTGACCTGACTCGACAATTATGTGAGCCCGTGAATGGCATGGCAATTGAGAGATAAGATTTTTGTCCAGTATTACTCTGTCTTATTCTGTCCAATAAAATTTCAACCATTTATTTTATAGGACTCACGCGAGACTCACGCGTAATTTATGCAAGACTCATATAAATAAATGGCTGAGATTTATTGGACAGAATAGGACACCATAACTTATACAGGAGATCTGGACTCGGCTGATGCATGATCTTACATGCCTTGCACATTCACTGCTAAGAGACAACTTCAACAATGAAACTTTTAGAAATCCCTGTAGGAAAGACAAATGTAACCCATGTTTAAAGGTTATATGAAGTCGAAAGTTTGTAAAATGTGAGCCATTATCCCTGAGTAAGGATTTCCCGTTCCCAGAACTTTCTGTCCTCAGTAACCTGCAAATATAAACGTATGATGGCACAAATGTTAGAAAACCAAATGAGGTTGAATCCTGATGTAGTGAAAAAATAAAAAATAAAAAATTAATTAACAAAAAAATAATAAATTTTTTGATTGGATCACAATAATTAAATAATTAGAAAAGCACAAATTATAAAATAAAAAATTATAGATAATTCGAAATTTTTACTAAATTTTTTTAAAAACTCTTTAAATGTGTCAACCACGAAATGTTCATATATATAACCTCTAACAGTATCTATATAGTAGTAAAAAAACCTCAACTAAGTACTAGTGTTTTTTATTTTTATTAAAATTAAATATTTCAATTATAATTAAAGCCAATAATCTAATTATAATATAATATAATATAATATAATATAATCAAATATCTCAAATTTGATCCTTAAAGTTTCTTAAACTGTATGACTAATTCCAACTTAATTAAAATTGATTTTTTCCTTTTAAACTGCTCTTTAAGTGTGACTTATTAGATTCCTAATATATCGACAATGATTATAATTTAGAAATATAATTCACAAATAGAATTAGATAAATTAATTTTTTTTAATTTTTCTTTAATTCTTCAATTAAACAATTTATAATCATAGATCGAGATTGATGTCTAATAACATGTCATGATCACCCAAATACTAGGAACGTCAAAATTGTTTAACTTAACATGTCCATGTATAGCTATGATATATAATTTAATTCTTTTTCTCACATAATATTTAATGTTTAAATTGGACATAGTATAAATGGTGTCTGCTTTTTTAATTCAATCATGTTTGTTCTTTAAACCACTACTAATAAGTAACGATAGCTCTAATTACTTTAAAGTAATGAATCATTTATTAACCTACTCAATTTTCTTTATATGATTTATATTATATCTAAATACTACAAAGGACAGGTCATAAGTAGCATCGAAACACAATAATTCATATATGAAATACTTTAATAATCTCAAGTATAAAAAACAATTATACAACCATCATAACAATCAAATCCGCATATATATAAGTAATATTTTATTTGAGATCCTCATAATCGAATCAATTCAGTAAATTTTTTTTCTATAAATACCCACACATTAGTTTAAATATCTTCATACCTTAATTTATGAGATCAATTAATTTTTTATACGACAAAAATAATGTGTATTAGTTTTACCGTTTTATCAATATCCGGTTTTGATGAACTAAAACTAGGAACAATTTGAGAATAGTACATAAATATAAATTAAATTTTATAATTATGATCTCATCATAATTTTAAATATGCAGTAATTATTTCAAAAATTTTATGTTTAGTATTAAAATATCAGATGTAATTAACATAATACGTAAGACAAAGAATTCTTTTATTAATTAAGTTAATAATGTAATACATAAAAACGCAACCAATTGAACGACTGCAAAGGCATAAACTAATAACAATCAATTCATATCTGCTCTCTTGGTGATGATCTTCCATGCCCTTTCCGAATCAATCTTCCTTTAATTACTTTCTTACTTTCATCTAAGGAATTAACACATATTCTTGATCCTTGCATATCTGCGAGAACTCTGTCCAACGTTTATGAAAGGTGGATCCTAGATTTTTTTTTTTTTCAAGAAATGAAGCATACCAAATTTGTCAATACATGAACACTGAAAATGAGCAAAAACTCCAAGTGTCACTGGGCACGGACTGCAGATGAAGCTCATTTCGACTTGCGACCAGAAGCATAGGATCTCAAGGTCGAAGAATGAAAGGATAACTGAGGTGAGATTTCTGCTAAAGTGTAGGCCAAGTTGATATCATGTTGATTGCCAAAACTGTTGTGAGTGAGAAGACGTAATGGCCTATCAGCAGAAAGTGCGCCATGTTGGACAAAGCTTGGTGGGCAATCGAGTGGCCAAGAACAAAGATAGTGGACGAGGGCCAACTGGAGTGTGATTACAGGACTAAACTTTAGATGGACTGTTCGAAGCAATGACCCAAGTTCTAGTGGAGGTCTTGAAAGTCGTTGACAATGACAGGAAAAGCAGGAGGTCATGAAGGCATAATGTGGGTGCAGTTCTTAAAAAAAAGAATCTGAAGGAGAAAGGACTTTTGGTAACAAAGATATACTCCATTTAATGTTTCACAATTGTAGACAAAGAGGTCCAATTCTATATTGAATCGAGGCCTGCCTAACCTATCTCATTTCTAAGGTGGGTGACATTCTGCAGCTAAAGCTTAGTTCTGTTCTTGTTCTATATAGTAAGTATACAATAGCGTGCAACAGAAGCTTAGTTCTATTACTGTTGTATGCAATGTCAGAATATCATTAGACCCTCTAGTTGATTGGCTTGCTTCCGAATTCGTTGCTGCGCATTGGAAACGACATTTCTGGTCACGATTTCTTCAGTGCTTCCCCAAGTCTACTCAGTTCTGCATTGCTGTTGCCAAATTGGTTAGTTTGTTGTGAATCAGAGTTGCTCGTAATAGATCCGATTCATGCTGAAAATAGAAAGGAAACAACCAAATCTTACAGGCTAATGATGGAATGAAAGCCTGTAAACAAACTATTTAACAACAGGCAAAACTGAGGATACTAAAAAACCTTTAGCACAGTAAGCCCAGTTTCTGATCATTCTGGGTTCTTTAGCAATCATTGGATCTGAGAACATCTCCATCAGAAGAAAAGATTCTTATGGTTATTTTAGATTTCTACAGGTTCATGGATAAACTCTACCTAATCTACCATGTTAACATTCTATTAAAAACTACGATATATCTAACACATCCAATCACTTGTATTTCTCTTTCGATTGTAGAGATTTTGTGATGCCATGAGTTTTGCAGATACGGACTAATTTTTTCACATCCTGTCTTATTGATAAGAAAGCAGATAGTGTGGTAATAAGCATTGCTGGGAAATGAATGGCTTTCACAGGATGGAAAGCCGATTTTCTAAGAATGGCTTCTCTTATAAAGCCCCAAAAAATCAGAAGTGCTCCAAAAAGGCTCATTCTTCCAGTTCTTATGAGGCCTAATATTGCTCCTGCTACAGATAAGTAGCTTCCTGCAAGAATCTGATGGTAGACAGGTCATCAGTAATTAATTGAATGCAAGAGAAAAATTAAGCACGCATTGAAAGTCAAAATTATATTCTATTTTCATTATTAAAATGTATATTCATTGAAGTTTCACTGTTCAAGTAAGGTATTTGATATATGGTTGGCCAGTTACATCCTTTTGCTTTCCTGTTTCCACCCAATTTCATTGTGAAACATGCAACTTTCCAACTTAGGCCCTACCAGTTTATCAGATCGTAGGGAATTATGTTAAAAATGCAACTGATGGTTATAGCAATTGTCCATGCATTAACACACAGCTATGAGTTGCAACAATTTCCTTATAAATGGACTGATCTTGATACCTCAAGGTGATTGAGGTCACCGGTTGAAGGGGCTTTCTTCAATATGTTGAAGCTGTACTGTTTCAAGAATTCACTGTAACTTGGTAAAGCTGATTTCTTGATGAAAGCTTGTGCAAGAGCACCAGGATAGAGAAGAAGCTTGACAGAAAATGCAGGAAAGACTTCTGTTGCAATCAACTGGGAGGTTGTTAACTGTAATGGGGATGTACAGGTTCCAATTCTACAAGGTACCCTATCAAGAAATTAAAGAAACAACGGTTAAAAGTCAAGAACAGAAGACTTCATCACCCCCCCCACAGGAAGGGTATTCTATATAAGCGCCTGAGCTCTACTTTTAAGCCCAGTTCATATCCTGAGTAACTCCTCTTGAAACAGGATCAAGATTAAAATCGTGAGTTAATGATCAAACTGATTAGTCCTACCTGCAATATAACCAAAATTCAGAACATCCAACAGATAAAGATCCCATTACTTACCATCATTACATTTCTTATCAGATCTTTTTTTTCCCCCCTTCTCCTCCTCAACAAACTTCATTAAACAGGAAGGATATGTAACCTTTATGTTTGATTTTTGTTCGAAAAGGGTAAATCTTGGTAGATTGCCAACAGCGAGATGATATAAATTGCATGCCCAGAGATGGGAAATTCTTAAAATAAGGAAAAAAAAGAAATGGGCAATGGGAAATTTCCTTTTCAATGATACGATTAAGAAGCAAGGAACTTTAAGATCATAACTAAAAATTGTCAAGAAGAAAACAAAATATTCGTGGATCCCGTGAGATTGCAAGCGTGTAAATAATTAGGAAAGAAGTTACTGTATGTTACCTGAAGAGAGGGACTTGGAGGATAATGATAAAGAAATGTAACAAAGAAGCAACAAAAGATATACTGCTAGCCCATCTCTTTGAAGAAGCCATTGTCAAGGAAAAATTCAAGCGAAAATGGAAAATCTTTACGGCCCCACGACAAAACAGAAAAGAAAAGAAAGAAACACGTCACCAAGAGAAGAGAATGATTTTGATATATAAGGAAAATTATTTTGTGAATAATTAAAAACTTTACAGGTTATTTGATTTTACGTCTCTTTTTTTAGTATTTAATTTTTATTTTTTTAGTATAGGATTTTCGCTACTACGTCGGATCTAGAAAGATTTAATAATATTAAGGCACTGATATGTATATATCACATAAGTGCAACTTGGAAATAAAATGCTGTAATGGAGGAGCAGCTAAAGACTTGGTAAACAAATCGACAACTTGAAATCTGGAAGGAAGATGGTGTGAAAAAAGCAACCCCTTTTTGTACTTGCCACGAATAAGATGTCAATCAATTTACATATGCTTAGTGTGTTCATGAAAAATAGGATTTGAAGTGATATGAATGACAACTTAATTATCACACCGGAATAAGATTGGTAACGGGACCAAAAAAAATTGCAACAGATAAAGAACCAACAACAACTCTCAAACAGTAGCACCTATGCTTTGATATTCCGCTTCTGCCTAGAATCGAGGCATGGTAGTTTTCTAGGAAATTGGGGAACCACTAAAAAAATGCAGAAGTCAATAAGAGAACGACGTGTATCAAGACAGGAGGCCCAATCAACATCACAAAAAGCTTCAACTTCGAAAGAATTGCGAGAAGAGAAAATCAACCCCTTTGAAGGAGTGCCTTTAATATAACGTAAGACGTGTACTGCTGCATTCCAATGAGAAGATCGAGGAGCTTGAACAAATTAACTAAGTTGTTGAATTGTACAGGAGAGATCCGGACGAGAAAATTGCAAATACAACAATCTGCCCACCAACCGTCTGTAGCACTTGGGATCAGTTAATAAGTCACTACTATCAACACTAAACTTCTTTGGTAATAGTGTGGATGTAGACTTAGAACTCAGTAGAACGATGTCATCGAGAATCTCTAAAACATATTTTCGTTAATTGACATAAATTTATTCGGTAGATCTGGCCATCTCTAAGCTTAAAAAATATTTGGCCAAACCAAAATCCTTGATGGTAAACTGATGATGCAAAAATTGTTTTACTTTTGCTATCTCCAATTTGGAAGAACCTGTGAGAAGAACATCGTCAACATAGACGAGTAAGCTAAGAAAATATGAATTTGTTTTTTCGATAAACAAACAATGCTCATTTGCAAATTGAATGAATCCAATAGACTGCAGTTTGGTCGTAATCTCATGATTCCATTGTCGTGCTACTTGTTTGAGACCATATAAGGATCAGAGCAATTTACAAACTTGATGTTTCTAAGCTTTAGCATATCCGTAAAGATGAACCATGTACACTTCTTTATCTAGATATCTATAAAGAAAAGCATTATCGATATCTAGTTGATGAAGTGGCCATGAATAAGCTGCTACAATCTCGAAGAACAATCGACAGTGACAACCTTTACAAGAAATTGTTGATAAAATCTACTCCTTCAACCTGATTAAAACCTTTAGCTACCAACCTAGCTTTGTATCTGTCAAATGTGGCATCAGGTTTGAGTTTGATCTTAGATACCCACTTTAAACCGATGGCCTTTTTACCTAGCTTGATTAAAAGAAAATGGCTCTTGAATATTAGACATTGCAGTTAAAAATGAAAGATATGATGTAGAAAAATTAGGTGAGTGATGATAAGGAAATGTTTGTGGTGTAAGGCTGATGTCAGTAATGGAAGAAGGAATAGAATGAACAATAGACGAAACCTTCATCGTTTTGTTTACCACTCATCTAATTCCTTCATCATTTTATTTACCACTCGTTTAATCCCTTTGCTTAAGTTTCATCGTATTGTTTACCCATCATCTGACCCTCTTGAATTCGTTCTCCGTGTACGCGGAATTCGCTATAGCAAGCATCGTCGTTCATAGGTGAGTCGTCGTCTATTTGGGAGAGAATCTACCACTGCAAGTATCATCATTCATAGGTGAGTCATCATCCGACCCTCCTCATTTTGTTGCCTCTCCTCATTTCATTCTCCTTACGGAATTCATCATCGTCAGTTTGGGAGAGAATTCACCGCAGCAAACGTCATGGTTCATAGGTCAGTGCCTCTGTTTTCTGATCATAAGCTAGCTTTTCATTAATAGGAAAATAACATAGCAGTTTTCTAATTTACCTTATTTTGATTTGACTATTTCTGCATCGTATAGAGAAGATGGAAAAACTTGGTGGCTATACATTGTGATTGAATTACTGATTTTGAGAAAATAAGTGTTGCATTACTATTAAGAAATTATGATGAGATTTGTTTTTGTGCGTGGGTAACTATCATTATACTTGAACTAGTAGTTTCTCTACTCATGGGTATTTAGTCACTCTTAAATATCGATTTTGTTTATAATAAGTATGTTCCGTGTTGTTATGTATCCTATTGTAAAAATTTACAGAATGGTATACTGATTTTGCTTTCAAATGCTTACTGTAAGATAGTGTTCATTTTGTTTTATGGTCTCTAGCAATGAACTAGCTTTGTTATTATGTGATGATAATAGAGAGAGGCATCACGTAATTTTCTGGCTTTCAATTGTAGGTGGAATCTACAGTAGAATAAATTTGTTGATTGATATTTTGCTCTCGCGCTTCTATAATCATCAGGAAGGAATGGAATGGATAAAGGAGTTGCATTTTTAGAGATTCATTTTAGGATTTCAAGCATATGATGTTTTAGTAAGATGATAGGAGAGTCATGTGAGAAGTTGAAGTGGCAATCTTTTAGGATTACAGTTGACATGATAAGTTGAGGCAATGTCATGGATAACCAAGTTTAATTAACAATTTCATTATTTTGGATTGACAGAAGTAAAGTTGAAGCAATAGTTTCATCAACTGATTTATCGTCCATCACTTACAATCTAGAGTTGTAACATATGTTAATTTTGAAAGTAATTGAAATAATTAAATCGTTAATCAATTCGCAGGCTATCTTCAAATTCTTCTTAGCGCAAGTAAATAAAAATCAGAACTGCAAAA
>JANTPM010000002.1:14706306-14727119 GCA_025434745.1 Erythroxylum divaricatum
ATTGTATTCCAATTGACATTATTTAAACCTTTGATGTACTGGTTGATGTGTGGATGTCAAATTATGTACAACCAATTGTATACAATTGTCATTATTCAAAACTTTGATGTACTGGTTGATGTGTGGATGTCCAATTATATATGCACCCAATGGGTTACACATTTTTTTTTCACCGACGGAAGACACAATTCTGTCGGTGAATATTTACCGACGGAATGAGACATACCGTCGGCACATAACATCGACTAAATTTGGCGACGTCCGAAATTCCGTCGTTAAAGATATAACTTACTTCCGAATATTTGCGACGGTGGTTCTGTCCCTAAATGATACCGACGGGTATATTCCGTCGGTGATATGTTAATTTCACCGACGTCATTTTAAAAAAATTTCCGTCGCAAAATAACAACGACGGATAATATTCTATCGGTTACTCGTTGACAAAATACGACAGAATATTTCCGTTGGTAAGATATAACGACCGCCATGTTTACGACGCTTTCTTTTTTCGTCGCGTTCCGTCGGGAAATATAATTTCCAACGGAACTAAACATTTCTCTGACGGAATATTCCGTCGGAGAGCGCCAGTTTTCTTGTAGTGGTCACCACCCTTGCCAGCTGAGTACGCGTTGCTCCCATCCGAATCAAGAAGCTTCTGAAAGAATTCAGAAAGTAGAAGTCAGTTATTTCCAAATTGGACAATGATACTTGAGGCTTACTCCTTATGCATTGTTGTTTTTGTATCAATGATATAGCTTTGGCTTGGTCTTTATGCTGTAGTTTTTTAGTATTAATAGAGTTGTATAAGTGTATTAAGGGGTATTTGTGGCAGACCTCTTCTTATGCTAACCTTTAATTCATTAATATATTTTTTAATTTTTCAAAAAAAAAACTTGTAACAAAATAGGTACGAAGCCGAATGCAAGAAGCAAGACGTCTTTATAATAGACAAGTTTCCTTAAGCTTTTCTTTCATAGACAACCTTAAGCTTTTCTATATTCTTCTTTCTACATAGGAAGAGGACAAGTTCCCTTCTATTATTTTAACCCAAGTTTCCTTCAGTATATAAACTTACCATCATCCTTGATCTCTAAATAATTAAATACAACCAAGTGGAATTTTACTACTTGGTCATTTTAGTCTATAGCAATGTGTTACACTTCTCATTCCTTCTCTAGCTTCACGTTGATATGCCTAAATGCCTCAGTACCAACAACAAAAACATGCTTCGTGGGCTTAATCCATCGCAACAAACTTTCACTCTCTTCAATAAACACGATTTCGGTACGTGCCAATGCTCTAAACAACGATGATCAGCTGCTCAAGTTCAAGAAATCATCAGCACTTAATTTGCCGTCAATCTTCAGTTCCTCGAAGAACCTACTTATTACCACCTTGTCCAATATTGTTGATCCACCTCTTTCTCCGTCGGTTGACCGAAGGCACGTCTTCACCGGAAACTTTGCTACGGTCGACGAACTTGACCCTGCAGATTGTCAAGTGGTGATGGGTGAGCTTCCGTCTTGTCTGAATGGAACTTACCTCAGAAACGGTCCAAATCCACAGCACATGCCCGACGGTCCCCTCCATTTTTTTGAAGGTGACGGTATGGTTCATTCCCTAAGATTACGTGGAGGCCAGGCTACTTACTGTTGTCGCTATGTAAAAACTTACAAGTACATGCTTGAGCAAGAAGCTGGCCTTCCCATATTTCCCAATATTCTTTCAGGTTTTTATGGTTCCAGGGACATTCTTAGCTGCGTTGTGGCTATAGTAAGAGTCATGTTTGGTCGCATCAATCTCATGAGAGGGTTTGGTTTGGCCAACACCAGTCTTGCTTTTTTCTGTAACAAGCTTCTGGCACTTGGTGAATCTGATTTACCTTATGTTCTTAACTTGACTGAAGAAGGTGACATTCAAACTCTGTGTCGATGGGAATTCCACAGGAAGCTCTTCGCAACCATGACTGCTCACCCCAAAGTCGATTTCGATACTAAAGAGACCTTTGCTTTCTCTTGCAGACCAGTTTTCCCATACATCACCTATTTTAGTTTCAACCAAGATGGGTACAAACAAACCGATGTTCCTCTCTTATCCATAGATCAACCAACTTTAATTCATGATTTTGCAATAACTAAACGATTCGCGATCTTCGCAGAAACAAATTTGGCAGTTTCTCCAGGTAAAGTGGCTACCGGAAATGGCATGCCGGTGTTTAGTAAGCCAACCAAAGTTCCAAGAATCGGGATAATACCTAGATACGCCGCAAGCGACAGAGACATGGAGTGGTTTGAAGTTCCTGGGTTCAATGCTATGCACGTGGTCAATGCTTGGGAGAATGGTGAAGATGAAATAGTCTTGGTGGCACCAAATGCATTAAACATCGGAAACTTGCTCTCAAGCATTGAGACGGTTCACTTCTCATTAGAGAAGTTGAATATAAACACGAGAACAAGAAAGGTTTACAGAGTAGTTCTATCTCAAAGAAGCTTGGAGCTTCCATGCATCAACCCTTCTTACGTTGGGAAGAAAACTCGCTACGCATATCTAGGAATTGCTGAGAAAGCCCCGAAGATGTCAGGTATTGTGAAGATTGACTTGGAAAATGGATGTGAAGTCTCGAGAAGGTTATATGAACCTGGTTGCTATGGAGGAGAGCCATATTTTGTTCCAAAACAACCAAATAATACTCATATTGTCAAGCAGGTAATTGATTGTACAGCAGAAGATGATGGGTTTTTGCTTAACTACGTGCATGATGAGAATTCCGGGGAGTCGCGATTTCTAGTACTAGATGCCATGTCCCCGGAGCTTGAAGTTGTGGCCACCATTAAAATGCCTAGGCGAGTACCATATGGTTTTCATGGTTTATTTGTTAGAGACGTGTGATGAATACGTGCAAAATTAGACGATTAGGAAGCTACTATGTTATGAACCAAAGTGCCAGTGATGCAGAGTCTGACGTTGGGTCCTCTTTGCAGGAAACCAAGCATTCATGCATGTGGATAAGAAGGTAGTGTTTGGTTTTCCTGTGTCTGAACCAAACACACGTTAGGAATTGTTGGTCTAGATTCCAAGTCTTTATAGCTGTTGAGTTTCATCGCATGGATAAGGAGCTATAAATATGTACTAGTTTATTGAATAGAGGGTCAGAAAATAAATCCAACATATATTCTTTCTTTTTTCCTGCTTGTGCTTTCCCTCTTAAATTCTAACTTCTGCAAACACACTTGCCCAACTTCTGAAATTATCACAACATACTATCAGGATAATTAGTAATTACGTGCAAAACTAGACGATTAGGAAGTTACGGTATAACTAGTAATTAAGTACTTACATCTAATATTTTAAGGCTTGTTTGTTTTATTTTTTAAAATTTTATAAAACTACAAAAATAATTTTTATTTTTTGTTTTTATATTCTAATTTACTATCAACTAAATATATATTATTTAATATATTAGTATATTAATTATTAAGAATAATTATAAATATTTTTATTTAATATCTAGTTTAATTTTTGTAATTAAAATAATTTCAATTTTAATTTATTAATAAATTTTATCTTAAAAATAATTTATCTTTGAATTTATCTAATAAATAATTATCATCAGTAATAAAAATATAACTATATTAACATTAAAATTTAAAGAACATTTTGTTTTTATTTAAAAACTTAAAAACTAAAACAAAAAAATAAAAGGGGAACCAATCTAACTCTTTAGACTAGAACCAATATTTTGCTTTCTTATACAATAAAAGATCATTAAAATAAAGTTCATTATAAAATTTAATGATAGGAAAGACTACTCAAAGAATTTATTTGAGCAAATGCAAATATCTTGTTTTAATTCAGGGATGGCAATCTAGCCTGAGTGGGCTCAGCCCACCCCACTCGATGTTAACAAGAGTGATAAAACGATGTCATTTTTTGAATTTTCTTTTAAAAAATTAATAAATCAAGCCAGTGGCAAAGGCAAATCGGCCTGTAGGTCAGCCCGGCCTATTTATTACCATCCTTGTTTAATTTTATTTTTGTTAGAGAGACACCTTTTTATAGATAATAATTATTTGATGTATGATTGAATTCTAAATATTTTTAATAGAATATAATTGAATTGAATCCAATCTTTACTAACATTTTAGTTGATATTTAATTCATGAATTTCATTTTAATTGGACTTTTTTTTCAATAATTAAATTTCTTATATGAATTCAAAATATTTGTAAAAGATTGATGAACTTTTAAAATCAACTTAAATGTAATCCATACACTTATTATGAACTTATTATTATATTCAAAGTGTTTCTTTTACATAATATATCATACGACTACATACAGTATCAAAGTACGAACCATTCTGACCCAACAATCTTATCCAAGTTAACTTAAATTTTAACTTTCAAGAGAAGTAGAACAATAGATACTCTCGTGGAAGAGAATCAGACGCCAGAATCGGAAGGAAAAGTTGTTCATCCTACTAATGAAACAAGTGAATCCTACTTCCTTGACGTTGGACTAAAAATCACAATCATGAGTCCAGGGTAAGTTTGCAAGATCATGCATTGAACTTGACTTATCCAAATCACTAGTTACTATGGCTATGTCTGATTGGACACAACTAATGACACAAGTGAATCCTACTTCCTTGACGTTGGACTAAAAAACACAATCATGAGTCCGGGGTAAGTTTGCAAGATTATGTATTGAACTTGACTTATCCAAATTACTAGTTACTAAGGCTATGTCTGATTGGACACAACTAATGAAACAAGTGAATCCTACTTCCTTGACGTTGGACTGAAAAACACAATCATTAGTCCGGAGTAAGTTTGCAAGATTATGTATTGAACTTGACTTATCCAATCACTAGTTACTAAGGCTATATCTGATTGGACACAAAGTTTTTAATGAAATAAAATAAAATAATTTATAATAAAATGAAAAGTGGATAGATGTAATATTAGAAAATTGTTATTTAGGAGGGATTGAAAGGCTCATAATATAATATAATGAAATGTTGTTTAGATGAAAGGTTTATAATGTAATATAGTATAAACTTGTTTATCATTTTATATTTCATCCTAGACCCCCCAAATCAAAGGTTTTTATTTTTACTGTTTATGATAGAATGAGATGTAATATAACACCTTTCTTTTCTATCTCATTATATTCCATTATATTATAAACCCTCCTCTTAAATGATGAAATAATATTACATTTTAATTATTCCATTCCATTAATAAACCCTCAACCAAACATACCCTAAGACTATATGTGATCGGGCATTTAGTAACTGAATAGAATGGAATGTATTAGGAAGAGGTTTTATAATGAAATTGAATAGAATATGATGGAAGGAGAAAGTTTCATATTACATCTTATTCCATCATAAATAGTAAAAATGAGTTACCTCTGATTTAGGGAGTTTAGAATGGAGTATAAAATGATAAATATGTACTACCTAATATACTCTTATTAATTTTTTATAATACAACCCTCAACCTTAATAACAAACAACAAGGCTATGTTTTGTTCTATCAAGGGTAGAATAGTCATTCATTATCATTATACATACATTATATTTCATATTTCATCCACTTTCCAAATAACATTTAACTATATTACATTATGAACTTTTTTATTTCTTCTAAATAATAATTTTATAATATTACATCTATTTGCATTCCATTCCATTATAAATCATTCCATTTCATTCTATTATATTAAAAATCTTACGCTCAATCAAGCATACCTTGAAGTATTCATAGGTAGAATATGCCAAAAGGTTGAGGCACCTCGTCCATCTACTTAGGCTGTGGAGTGGTTGGAAATATGGACTCAATGTGTTTGAAATGAAATCCTGTTGCGGACAAGAAACTAGTTTCAGACCAAATCTCAACACGTGTAGTAGGAGATCAGGTTGAAAAGAAAGATTTTGGTGAGTGGATGCTTGTCTCAACAAGGAATCGCAGAACTAAGGTTACCCCAAGCCTCAAAGATGCTAGAAACTACCGCAAAATCCCCCAGGCAAACCCACAAAAATCCAATCCTTTTGCCATACTGAGTAGCCAAAAGAGCAAAAGGGCAACAACTAACACATCAGATAAGATCCAAATGGGAATAATAAAGGGCAAAATCAATATGGAACAGAAGTTCCACATTGCAAAGGTGGGAGATATCGAATGTTATCCTCTTCATTTCTCAAGCAGTAAAAGGAAGGGCAAAGTAGTAGGAGCAGGAAAGGAAAAACCCATATCACAACCTTGCAGTCTGCCATGAACATCACCTCAACCAGGGTGAATCTGAATAATTCAGAGTCCTAGAGGCCACACAAAGTTCTAATCCTGATCCCATTCTGCTTTACTGAGGCCCCTCTAAATAAAAATATAGTTTAAAAAACTTAGCACAATAAACTTAGCACAATACGCACCCACTAATCAGATTGCTAGTAGCTCAGAGTGTATGAAGGTGGATTGTGGAAATAGTATCATATTGACTGAAAAACAAACAGTCCTAGAAGAGGATAAGGAAAGTAATGGGACGTCTAATGTCACCAAGCATGAAAAATAACTTGGGTAAAGTTTATAGTTTTTGCGATTATGATCTCTATTCAATAAATGAAAATATTTTTCTAGAATGTTACATTACAATTTTAGCAGAGATAATATCGAAGATTAAGCAATAGCTAGTTAAAGAAAAGGCTACTTAAGGAAGAGTCAATGCATTTGTGAAATAGACACAAATAAGAGACTTGTGAAATGTCTTAGAGCATCAATATTCTTGAAAGCTATATCAAACTCTTTATACTTTAGAAAGTGAAATCACTATATTAAGAAAGATTGTAAAATCTTTCATACATTTTTTGTTGAGAGCTTGTAGAGGCTAGCAAAATACTACTACTTTGGAAGGTTAAAGAATCATGAAAAATATATACTTGTGAGCTTGAAGAGGTTCGTCAAATTACTACCTAAGATTTTAGTGAAACACTCAAGTTGAATATTTGAAGACTAGATGTAATTAAGCTTAGGTTATAAGCCGAATCAGTATAAATCGACTACGTCATTCTTTCTCTCCTCTTAACTTTTAAATTTTTGCATTATATTGGGTGTGGGTTCATTTTAGCAAGAGGCTCCTTCACTTTTATAATAAGCTCATTCTGTTTTCAACATGTAAGAGTCCCATCAATCCTCCTTTATTACCAAATCTTGCCAGTGATTATTCTCCCATCACCATCGTAAATCTAGAAACCTCCTCACCAAGCATTCCGCTCCAACCTGATCCTTCTCATAATTCAAACAATCCTAATGATTCCGCTTCATCCGGTGTTGACTCCAACACTGGCGTAGAATTTCCTTCCACTAATTCCGTACTGCCATCACTTGTTGCCACCGATGCTCCACAACCGGATGAGCGGCCAAACTTACCTACACCCGATGCTCCTCGTCGTTCACATCGTGAACGGCATCCTCCTGTATTGCACAACTCCTACATAATGTCTACTCGGTCCACTGATACTCTCAGTATAAAGGGTTCTCATAGCAGCACAAGGTATCCATTATCCTCATTTCTATCCTTTTCCCATTTTTCTCCCTCACATAAACATTTTCTGGCAAGTATTTCTGCCCATACAGAGCCACAGACGTATGATCAAGCTGTCGGACATCCACATTAGGAACAGGCTATGATGGCTGAACTTGATGCCTTAGCACAAAATAACACGTGGTCACTCGTGCCTCTTCCCCCAGGTATTAAACCAATTGGATGTCGGTGGGTTTATAAGATTAAATATAATTCTAATGGGACTATCGAACGATATAAAGCTCGATTAGTCGCTAAAGGTTATACGCAAGTTGAAGGCATTGATTACAAGGAAACCTTCTCTCCAACTGCTAAACTCACCACTTTGAGGTGCCTTTTGACTGTGGCTGCCGCTCGGAATTGGTTTGCTTACCAATTAGATGTGCAAAATGCCTTTTTACATGGTGAACTAAATGAAGTTGTTTATATGCAGCCACCGCCTGGGTTACGCCGACAGGGGGAGAACACAGTGTGTCGACTTCACAAGTCTCTCTATGGTTTAAAACAGGCTTCTAGAAATTGGTTTTCAACTCTGTCTAATATTCTTCAAAAGGCTGGATACATACAATCCAAGGCGGATTATTCTTTGTTCACCAAAGTTAATGGCTCATCTATTACTGTTATTCTTATTTATGTTGATGACATATTATTGACAGGGAATGACAAGCGAGAAATCACTGACCTTAAAGAATATCTGCTTCGACATTTTCACATCAAAGATTTGGGGGACCTCAAATATTTTCTGGGAATTGAATTTTTCCGTTCCAGTCGAGGCATATTCATGTCACAGGGCAAATATGCGCTTGATGTGTTGTAGGATTCGGGTCTTACAGGTGCAAAATCAAAAAAATTCCCAATGGAGCAGAATTCAAAATTGGCTCTCGATGATGGTGATAAACTACACGATGCAACCAAATATAGGAGGTTAGTCGGCAGATTGATCTATCTCACTGTGACTAGACCTGATATTGTCTATTCTGTTCGTGTATTGAGCCAATTTATGCACGAGCCGTGTAGAACTCATTGGAATGCAGCAATTCGGGTTCTCAAATATGTCAAAGGAACTCCTGGTCAAGGATTATTTTTTCCATCTAACAATGATTTGCAGTTGAAAGCTTTTTGTGACAGTGATTGGGGCAGTTGTCGGATCACTTGGAGATCGGTATCGGGGTATTGTGTATTCCTTGGTCCCTCGCTTATATCCTGGAAATCAAAGAAGCAGACGAACGTTTCCAGGTCGTCTGCTGAGGTAGAATACAGGGCAATGAAAAATACATGCCTAGAATTAACATGGCTAAGGTATATCCTTCGTGATTTGCGGGTATCACAGGCGGAAGCTACATCATTATACTGTGACAATCAGGCGACACTTCATATTGCAGCAAATCTAGTTTTCTATGAGCGAACAAAGCACATAGAGATAGACTGTCATATCATTCGAGAAAAAATGCAATCGGGTATCATTTGACTAGCTTACATCTCGAAAAAAATGTAATTGCTGGACATTTTCACTAAGCCTTTGGGTAAAGATGCATTCGAACATTTATGTAGTAAGTTAGGAGTGCTCAATCCACACTTACCAACTTGAGGGGGAGTATTAAAAAAGATATGTATTATCTTATACATAATTACCTTTACCTAAAATAGTTGATGTGTATCTTTATTATTATATATTTGATAGCCTTGTATTAGCCTAAATTTAAGGAGTAGTTAGTACTGTAAACATGTATTTATATGGCTCATGTATCACGATGAATAACAACTCAATTCTTCCTAATCTCCTTTTATTATTATTCACATAACATATTCAGTATTTGGTAACTAATCCTGCTTGAAAGATTTTGATGGGCGAAATCTGCAATAAAACAAAGGGTAAATGGATTGGAGGAGTGAATGGGGAAGAGGGGAGAGAGAGTAAAATAATGCAATGCAAAACTTGATGTTTCTTTTTGAAATATGTAGGAAGCTATTGTGAGCATGGCCATTACCGGAGGCGTTTTTTGGGATGGTCATTATTGGTCGATACATCAACGTTAGGTTTGTTTATTTTGCTTTACTGCATATTACCCGAGGAGATGAAAGAAATAAAGGATACCAGTTCGGAAAAAAAAAAGGGAAAAAAGGAAGAGCAGGTTAGATTGTGTTTTTATTTTATTAATATTGATTAAATTAATAATTTACGTGGAATTTATAGCAGATGACGTGACTTCATGTCAGCATCGTTAATATAAATTTTAACGTTAGGTTATTTTAAAAAATAAAAGATCAGACTCTTTATTACAAATTTAAGTAAAATTCGATATTTTTTTTAATAATTAACTCTAAAGTATACTTCTTTAACCCTATCTTTATATAAAATTGTAACCACTGTTAATTGGATCGTTAAAAAAAACAATCCTTAGGACATAGGCACGTCAATATTAACCAAATCTTGATAAAAATCTTTTTATGTTTTTATTTAATTTCTTTATTGATATTAGTTCTCAATAATTATTAATAATTAGCCATGCAAAATTAAATGAAAATGAGAAACTTAGTGTTTTTCTTAATTTGACGTCAACTTTGAATTTGTAACAATTATTTCACGAGTTTAAATAGCTCTTAACAGTAAATCTTGATATTTGTCGGTCAAATCATAAAGTATTTTAATTTTTATAATCTTTGAATACATCAATTATTTTGAGGGTAATTCATGATAATGACATCAATGACAAGGACCTTAAACTAAATATGATGCACATTGATTAAATACATTTATTGTGAAGATAGAAGATGATACGCATGCATATAATTGTAGCTAGAATAATTCAGAACTTGATAAGGATCTTGACGCAATCTTGTTGCTTGGCAAGTTGCAAAATTTTATCCATCTCTGCCATTGAAACCTGATGAGTCAAAAGTTCGTGAAGATGCAGTTCCTGAAAAAACAAAAGATAGGCAATTAACAACAAATTTATGGAGTCTCATTCTGGCAATTCTTTCGATACTAATGTAACTCACGCCACGTCTCTATTCCAGAATCCCTCAAGAGGACAAAGGTTAACTGGTTCATGCTTATTTGAACTTATTATTAATTTAGCATAAACAAATTAAGTGTACATATGTCACTCCAATTTTAATATATTCACTTAAATAAATATTAAATTTTATTTTTATTAAAAGTCTTATTGAATGTTATTTTGTAGTTTAAATAAAAATAAAAATGTTATTTCAATTCTTCTAAAAAAAAGAAAAGGTTATATTTTTGGATGTCAACCATTAGAGTACCTTGTTGTGGCATTTGTCAAAAATAAAAGGGAGATCAGATTTGATCTTCAGTCCTCCGAAAATAGTACCCTTCAAAGTTCCACCACATAAGAGGGGTAGGAAGATGATGGGGACAGTAGCTTCTTCTGTAGCTCCAACTAGTATTGTTTTTCCTGCTCCCTGGCAAAAGCCACAGTACAAGAGACTCCTAACCTCAGAGGAGAACTGAAACCAAACTGAATTTGTGTAGAAATATAAGAACTTAATATTTGGTTCTTACAAGTTTGGCCGATAGTAAGGCTTCATTAACCAAGCCCGGCACGCCAGTGCATTCAAAGCAATAATCTACACCAAACCCACCGCTCAAATCTTTAACCAATTCAGAAATGGGTTTATCAGACTCATGACCAGAGTGAATGAAGTGTGTCATTCCAAAAGCTTGTCCCTTTTCTCTTTTTCTGTCATTTATGTCTATCCCTATTATTTTTGTTGCTCCTTGGATTCGAGCTCCCTCAATCACCTGGAATTAGTGACCAGATTAGAAAATGAAAGGGGTGAAAGATGAATGAAAAGACTGAAAAACTCATAATAGTACCTACCCCAAGTCCAACAGCACCAAGACCAATGACAGCAACACTTGATCCTTTCTCAACCTTGGCTTCCTTCCAAGCTGATCCGAACCCTGTTGAGTATCCGCATGAAATGAAGCTTGCAAATGGCAAATGAAAACTTGGGTCAATCTTGACGACGTAATTGGCATCAATCACTATGTACTCGGCCCATGTTCCGCAGGTGAAACTGTGATACAGTTTTTGACCTCTAACTGATAATCTTGAGGTGCCATCAAGCATTAGACCATTCAGAATTAATGGATACTTCAAGCATAAATTAGTCTTTCCTGATAAGCAATTATCACATTCTTGACACTCTCCTATGAACGTTGGAATCACCATATCTCCTTCTTTTAGCTCCTTTACTTCATCACCAACGCCCTCCACCACCCTATATACAGACCCGTAATTAAGTAATTGATAATCTCGAACTAAATAGAAAAAGCCTCATAATGATATCTTGACATTAGTCTTTGTAAAGGCACTTACCCCACACCTTCATGGCCAAGTACTCGAGGAAAAATTGGCTGAAAAAAAAAAAAAAAGAATCAAACCTCACCCCACCAAAGGATTACAATTAGGAAATTAATTGTTATGTTACACGACGGCGGAGAACTAACAAGTGGGAAGCCCTTGACGAATAAGATATCAGTGCTACACGCACTAGCGTATAGCATCTTAACTCGAATTTCGGATGACTTTGGTGGCTCTACTTGTATGTCTTCTACTTTCAGTGGCTCCTCCGGTCCCCAGCACACAGCAGCTGATAAGCATCGCAAATCAATGAGCTTGTTAGTTAGAAACAAGATCTGAATTGGTTGTAGCTTTGATTGTAGAATTCCAGTTAGTTCAGCTGAGGTTGTATTTGCCAACCAAAACAGAGCAACGTAGCGTACCTTTGCATGTTATCACTTGAAAGCTGCTTTGTGACATTGGTTGAGATCGTGGCTAAATAGTACAAGGGCTTCGACGTTGTTACTGAAGCCTTGAGTGCAGATTGTAGAATATCTCCACTCTGTGCGGGTGGTCAGCGGGAGAAAATAAATTTATTTGTTTCGTGGAAGAAGATAAAACTGCGATACTTAGCGCCTCTGTCGATCTGTCCTCTTAGTCTGGTATACTATACCAACAAGAAGATGCAGGTTTTATCACATGTACTGTTGGCCGCTTTGTCTTCAGTATCTTTTTCGTTGGGAAATTGTAAAATAAAAGTAGCTGTCACCTGGCTCACAATTCAGAGCAAGAAGCACATCAGGTTGCTTTAGTTAATTCCCCAAACCTGAGTTTATCGGTTGTGCTTGAGCTTCATCTCTCAGAGAATAGTATTTGAAAAATATTCAGGGATTTTGGTCCTAATGACCATCACAGTAAATATTAATTAAAGGAACCAATCATATGGATATAATTCTATAGCTTTTAATGGCTATTGCCACCAAAATAAAATAATTTTTAATAAAAATAATTTTTTAAATATTTATGTTATTAATAATGATGACCAATATGGTATATCAAACAATTTTTCTTTGATTAAATTATTTTTATATATTTAACAAATAATTTATAATATAAGCGTAATTTAATCAATATAAATACAATGACCACCAACAATATATACTTAGGTCCATAATATTTATTGTGTTTCTCTTGAAAATAGTACAACTTTTTAAATTATCCAACATCACTATTGTTTATTATTTTATAAACATATGAAAATAGATTATTTTGCATTAAATAATTATATTTTGTATAGAAAATAGAAACATCTGAATATAACAAAAACTTATTTATTTTGATGATTATTATTAATATATTATAAAATAAACAAATGTTAAGAAAATTAATCATTTGCATATTTATATTTAAACATAAAATTTATGTTTGAATAAGACTTACAGATTTGAAATTAAAACTTCTTATTTACTTGATAAATTGTATATTTCTTGTTTTAAATTTGTTATCAACTTCTCTTGGAAAAAAAAATTAATGGTAACTATTTATAAAAATTTATATTCAAGTAGTAAATATTATATTTTATGCAACTAGATTTTATCTTATAATATAATATTATTTTAAATATGAAAATAAATTATATGTTGAATAATTATATTTTGTAGAGAAATTCAAAGCACTAATAAAATAAAATAATTTTATCTTATTATTATTCCTAATCAATTATAAAATAATAAATATTGAGTAAATTAATTATTCATATATTTGCATTTAAATCTAAAGCTTAAACTTAAACAAGACTAACAAATTTGATTTTTTTACCTTTTAGCTTGTATTTAACAATATGCATACTTGATAAGTAACTATCTTGTCTTAAAAGTTTTTATCAACTTCTCTCATGTTACTTCTCCTAAAAAATCATAAAAATTTGAATTAATATTAATTATTAAACATCGTCAATTAATGAATATTTTTATCTTTAGTTACTTAAATAATTTTGCTTATTATTTGTCTTTTTAGTTTGTCATTTTTTTTTCAGTTTTCTGTTTATGCTAGCATACACTAATACTAGATTTTGAGATTTACTTGTGTGGTTAGAGTATTTTTATAAATTTCTTAATCTTAAATAAAATTAATTTTGAACTTTTATATAATTTACGTTATAAGCCTAAAAAGATATATGACTTAATACCTGAGCTCTATTAAAATATGAGTTTAATCTAACGTCAAAACAAAAGGGAAATTTGAAAGCTTCACGAATTGAACCAACGATTCAGTTCCTTGGAGATTGAAATTACAACATTTAAATTAGCTGTCGAATTTATATCTTTTGCTCTTTATCGTATCATGTATTAATGAGCGCGATTCCAAATTCATTATTAAACAAATTAAAAAATTTGAAAGTTAAACGTTCAATATCAATTAGATCCACCAGTTGCATCAACTTTTATTTAATTCCATTAAATAAATCTGAATTTTGATTCTCCCTTTTAATATCTGAATTCATAATTTTATTTGATAAATATCTTTTTTACCATTGTCCATGATTCACTTATTTATTTGACTTTATAAAATGCATGTGGAAAAGATACATACATTTGATTTAAAATGTATCTATAAGCAAAGTCTATATATATATACACACAAATCAAATATACTTTGGATGTCACATCAAAAGAAGATGTATGCAATTTTCTAACTCTTTAAAATTAAGTTTATACATTCAAACTCTAAATTTATGTCTTTTTGATATAAACATTCCAATTTTAATTTTCTCAATTAATTTTAGAAGTCGACAAACTATTATTTTGGTAAGATTTTAATCATAAGTACAAGAATAGAATATTTAAATTTTAAAAAATATAGATTACTACAAAATTGTCATCCTTCCAATATTAAAGATGTAAAGTTAGAGGATTAAATGACCCTTATTAAAAGAAAATGGTAGAGGAGTTGGTAAGGGATAAGAAGTCATTCTTAGTTGGGCTTATTGACATTAAAATAAAAGACCCCTATCCCTCTCAAGACCTAAATTTTAAGGTGCAAATTGGGAGATCATATCCAATCATGAATCGCATTATAATAGCATAATTATCTATTTCTTCAATAAGGACAAGCTTGGAGTTTAGGTAATGGAAAAAAACCTAACAGTTCAGTGCCAGCTTCATTGTATGCCAACTGTCTTTGAGTTATTTATAGTTTACGTTTCAAACTTTGCCTTCCAACAGAATCATCTCTAGTTGGATTTGGAACATCTTCAAAGCATAATTTATTCTCCTTGATTAGTGGTGGGGGATTATAATTGTTCTCTCAATGTGGATGGAATAGAAGGGGGAGGCAGTTCACCTTTGGCCTAACCAAAGAACTCTCCAATTTTCTTAACAGAATGGACCTTGTGGATCTTAAGCTACAAAGAGAAGGCTTACAAGGACGAATAATCAATAGGGACACTTGCTCATTATAAAGAAGTTGGACCGCTCTTCAGTCAATTCATAATGGATGACACAATTCTCCAACTCTTTTGTTCACTTTAGAGAAAACCTCTTATTACATCATTCTTATATGTTGATTGTTAGAAATCTTTGATATATTTCTGTGTAACACTTTCCTATACTGATGATAATTTGCTTGGCTTTGATTTTGCAGATATGGAAATGGCAAGAAAGTGTAGAAGACACATATTTTACTTGGTTCGATAGCACACAGCTATCTACGTCCAAGGATCAATCACACACACACCGAATTTTACTAAGACCAAAGAAGGATAAATACAAGAGATTGGGTGTCAATTCACACCTGCAAGAGTTCTAAAACTCTCTAGTACCCACTGTAATGTACTCTAGCACTCTCAATTATTTCCTCACTTAAAAACAGAAAAATGCTAATTTTGTAGACTTGATCGAACTGGTATTTTTCTTCTGTCGTTCTGATGGTTGAGGCTTGGCTATTTATAATGTTGTGGATGAATTACTTCAGTCGGATGATGACCATGAGCCTTTGACTTAGTCCAAATACCCATGCCTTATCAAGTGCCTTTATTAAAGACTCTTTCTTTTAATTATCTTGTTCTTTAATGCTTTTGACTGGGTCCACGTACATACTCCATTCCTTGTCCACGTGAATCTCTTAAAAACCTTTGCCTTTATTCCTTTTAAGTCTTTCAAATGAAGTGCTGCGTCTTATCTTCTTATGTCACGTGTGTTTGAACATAAGTGAAGCTAGGCTCAATAACTTCAGTCAACTTAGGACATTCGAGAGTCTCTTCCTTCTTGTAAACTTCAGATACTTTCTCCTCTCTTCTTCGTTTTTCATGCTGTATTCTAGATCTGTAGCTTTTCTGTGTAGATTTATGAAGAATCTTTGTGTTTCTTCACATTGATCTTGCGACTCGAGGAATGTAGTAAAGTAGTAGCCCCCCTTTGATTTTAAAATGGCTTAGTTTAAGCAGATGGTTTCTATGATTTGATAGGGTGTTGCTGGAATGTGGAGATTGTTGGCTTCAAATATTTTCAGTTGATGCAGAAATTAAAGAAGTGAAAGTCAGTTTGAAATCTCATATGGCCAGCAGACATCATTAGCTCTCTACACTTAAAAAGAAACTTGTACTAGAGCAACAAGCTTGTTATGATGCCCTATATGATGTTGCTTTATAATCTATTGAGAAGGCCTGTCTCAGGGACTATATAGAGGCTTCTTAACTCCAAAACTCTATACTTAAGCAAAAATCTAGACTGAATTAGATGAAAGATGGGGATTCCAACACCAAGTTCTTCCACTCCTCTCTCCTTGCTGGAAGAAATACTAACATAATTTAATGCTTCTAGATAGCAGGGAACATGAGTATACGGGTCAGCTATAATTGTAGGAACTTGCTAGGCACACTTCCTAAGGCTGATGGGAGATGATCATTCTGTGGCTCCTTCCCCTAATGTGTTGTCGTTGTTTGAATGCTTAGTAAATTAGCATATCAAGGAGCTTATAGTGACGCCAATTTCAGTGCAAGATATCCAAAGAATCTTATTCAATATGCATCCTTCTAAATCTCCTAGTCTATATGGGTTCACTGTGCTATTCTTTTAAAAGACTTTGAACATTACCTATTAGCTATTCTACGAAGTTGTGCTAGAATTTTTTGCTTCCTCCAAGTTTCTCTAGGAGTTGAATCAAACTTACATATACTTAGTTCTTAAAAAAAAGGAACTCCTCAGAGTATTAAAGACTTTAGGCCAATGTCTTGTTATAACATAATTTACAAGGTCATTTCTAAACTCCTAGCGGAGAGACTCAACCTAGCCATTTCTAGCATCATCTTCATTCCATAATGGAATGTTAAGGGTAATATTCTTCTTTTCTAAGAACTATTGAACGATTACAATTAGGCAAATGACTTAACAACTGCTTAATCAAAGGTGATTTTTTCAAAGCTTTTGACGCTGCAAGTTAGAAATTCATTCGTATTTCTCTTGAGGCTCTAAAGTTGCCAATCCTGTTTATTGGTTAGATCATTGCATGTATTCATTCTCCTTCTCTAAGTATTATGGTGAATGGGGTTCCTACCAAATCTTTTAAGGTTGCCAAAGGTATTTGGCAAGGAGATCCATTATCGCCTTATTTATTTGCTCTTATGATGGAAGGATTTTCTCAATTGACAAGTAAGATGATCTCTTGCAATAGGAGCTTTTTATGCCATTATCAATGTTCTTCTATAAACTTTAGTCATCATATGTATGTCAATGATCTTCTAATCTTTTTTGAACTGACAAGCACTCTGTTTCTATAATGATGCATGCCTTGAGATTATTTGCTGATTGGTCGCATTTAAAACATAACCCTGAGAAAGTTGTCTATATATACCTCTCTGCTAATATGAGAAATAGTATGGAAATTCAGACTTTGGTTGAGCTTAATGTTCATTCTACTCCATTTCATTATTTGGGGATCTCAATATCTTCTTCTAAACCTAAGTTTCATGACTGTTTACCCCTTTTAAAAAGGATCAAGGCAAGAGTGAATGCTTGGCAAAATAGATTTCTCTCTTATGTTATTAGGTTAACTCTTATCATCTCAGTATTAAGTAGCCTTCATGTATACTGGTGTGCTTATATAGCCTTCCTTAGAAAGGTGTTTAAGGAGGTTGACATAATATTGAAAGCTTACCTATGGTTAGGTCGAACTGATAATCCTAAGAATGCCATGATAAAATAGAGTGGGATGGTTATCCCAAAGAGTGTTGGAGGAATCAGGATCTTTTCTATTTCTACTATGCAAAAAGTCTTAATGTGCAAAAGATTCTGGAGGTTATACACTGATCATAATGCTCTCTGGGTTAAGTGGATTCATGAGTATCACCTCAAACATGTGAACTTTTAGCAAGCTTCTTGTTCTCTAGAGTTTTCTTAGATCCTTATTCATATTGATGAAGTTAAGAGATGGTTTAGCCACATATTACACACAAGATTAGTAATGGTGAAAAAACCTAGCTTTGGTATGAGAACTGGTTGGCCTCGAGCCCTCTCATCTAAAATACACAGGTACTTCTCTTGAGAAACCATGTTCCTCTTCACCTAAAAGTATCCTCTTTGATTTGTAACGGGACTTGGAGAGGATTTGTACTTTGACCCAATTCTTTCCCCAACTAGATAATGAGTTACTAGTAGATTCAATCATCTGGACCCTTGATCCAAGTGGCGAATTCTCAAACAAATCATGTCATCAGTTGCTAATAAGAGACTTACATATGGTATTTTGGTCATCTTTGTTATAACAGAACACCTTTCAACTGAAGGCATCTTTTATTTCCTGGCTTACGATTAAAAACAGAATAAGGACTAAAAGCCAATGGCATAGCACTAAGGACCATACTTATAATCTTTGTAAAATGGCCTTAGAAGATAGAAACCATCTCCTTTTTCTTTGTAGTTTTTCGAGACCAATCTAGAGTAGGACCTTATCCATGTTACCTGATACTGTATATCCCTATACTTGGGAGCAATCTCTAAATTGGGCCATAAATAATTCAAAGAAGGGTAAGGCTAATGCTATTCTATATAAGGTGGCCTTCATTTCTACCATATACTTCATTTGGAGAGAGCAAAATTGTCGTATGTTTACTTCTATGAAGAAAGGAAATACCAACTAGCTGACAGGCTTGTAAACTGGATTCAATCTATCTTAATTGCTAAGAATCTTTATATCACTCTCTCTCATGACATGAAAAGTATATGGCATCTCTAATGCGGTTTAGTGATGTCACTCTAATTAGTTATATTTTCTATTAGCATACTTGTTAGTTTAGTTTCAAGTTGACCTCGGTGTTATGATATTCTAGCTTTGTCTATAGTTAATCCAATATTCATTTTCCAAAAAAAACTGTAAAGTAATGAGCTGATCATAATTGAAATTACAATTCTCAACTAAACCAAGTAGTGATTAAGCAATTTACTTTTCACGTATTCTGTAAAGTTTAGTTCATTCTAGTCCAATTACAAGCTTACGAGGGACACATTCTACAATATCATATATTTATTACTAGATTGATTACTTTTCTTGTTGTTTTGTACCTGTTGTGGGAGTATACAACTATATTTTGTTTACCAGCCACAAGAAATAAACAAAGTATAGTTGCCGTCAAGGTTCAATCCTTTCACCGTGGGTTTTCCATAAAATATTGAACCACAATTCTTTCCTTTTACTATAAACTCAATTCTAATTATCCTACCATTGCAAAAAATTGCACATCAATCACACATCACTATAAGATGCAAACATAAATCAAGAAAATAACCTACTTTATCATACTATTAAGAAAAAAGGCAAGTACTACAAAATTCTTCTTCATGATTTATTTTTCTTTTTCGTCTTCAAGAATTGACAAATTTTTACAAATAAAAATTTTCATTAAGCATAAACTTGCAAAAGAAAAGAGAATCTAATCAATTATAAATAATAAATTTATGAGTGATTAAGAAAAATAAACTCCAATTTTTTCTCATTCACGTTCTTTTCAAACAAAATTATTTAATTTTTTTGTTAATAATTGTAATACAAGAACAATACATATGTAAAAATTATCACATGTTATTAATAGCAACATTAATATGAATAAATTTGCATAAAATTCATTTTAATTTAATATTAATAGTGAATGCTTGTGAGTTAAATTATAAAATAGTTAATTTTTTAATCTTTGAATGTGTCCATAAATGACAAAGATAATGACGTCAATGACAAGGACCCTATAACCACTGTGCACATGAGATTTTTTCTTTTTCTGGAAATAGAAGATAATCCCACACGTATAAAGCTGTGGCCGGAATTATTCGAAACATGATAAGGTTCCTGACGCATTTCTGTTGCTACTTGCTAGCCAAGTTGGAATGCTTTACCCATCTCCTCCGGCGAGATTCCTTGGAAAGAAAAGGTCTGGCAATTAATGACAAACTTAGGAGTCTCGTTTTGGCACCATGCCCGTCCCCACGTGTCTATTCCGGTACTGCCTTGGAGGACACAACTTAAACGGCCATACTTAAGATTTAAATTGCCGACCCTCCCTTAATTGCACTTCCCCCTTTTATTACTGTAATTATATTTATAATTACCGCTGTTATTAACACAGTACCAATTCCAGTATCAGATTAAGTTTGCGCACCGTAGTATACTAGTATAGGTTAATATTGGATATAATTTTAGGTAATTTTTTAAATATATAAAATAGCAATGAGTTTTTAAAAGTTGCAAAATATTTTATTAGTATATTGTATTGTATACTTTATAATTTTATATAAACCATGTCTTCAAAAATTATAATAATAAATAATAACTACAATTAATATGAAATAAAAATAATTTTCAGATATTTCACATATAAATAATAATCATAATTAATATAAAAAGACAATTATCATACAAATATGAAATTAAGAAAAT
>JANTPM010000002.1:14809884-14824884 GCA_025434745.1 Erythroxylum divaricatum
ATGTCAGAATGTGTTTCAGTTCGATCAATTATTTTGTTTAGCTCCGCTTTATGATTCGTACTCGATTATTTCGTTTCACTACTTTTATTTTGATGCGATTCGCTTTTGATATCGTTAAATATTTGTTTCGCTGCCAATACCTTTGTATTCGATTCGTTGTTCGCTTATTCGATTAGTTTCACTATTTTCGCTTTCACTTTTGTCTCGTTTTAGCTATCTGCCACTTTGTTTTCGTTTCCGTTCTTTCGATTTTCTGGTTGGGGTCCGGTTCCCGGATCGGGTCCCAACAATTCCATTAGTCTACGGAGTAGATGTATTGCTTCTGGCGTGAACCTACCATGCATAAATCCAAATTGGTTGGCCGATATAGAAGTAGCTCTCTGGATTCTCTTTTCAATTACCTTTTCTCACAGCTTTATGTTATGACTTGGTAATTTGATTCCTCTATAGTTGTGACATTGATGGATGTCCCCTTTGGCCTTGTATAAGGGGATCAACCTACTCAATCTCCATTCATCTGGCATTTTAGCTGACTTGAGGATCACATTAAAGAGCTGAACTAACTACTCAATACCAATAACTCCTATTCAGTTCCACACTTCGATAGGGATCTCATCCGAACCTACGACCCTTTCGCTCCCCATCCTTCTCGAAACCTTTGTAATTTCTCCCCTTGTGACCCTTTCCCATGAGTACTCGTTAAGAAAATGGCCTGACACGGATGGTTTACCTAACTCTATGTTGACTAATATGTCTTCGTTATACAGGCCATAAAGTATCTCTACCATCCCCTCTTGATGGCTTGGGCCTCTGTGAATACCTGTCCTGCTTCATCAGGTATACAATAGACTTGGTTGAAATCTTTCGTCTCACATGCCCTATCTCGTGCTAGCTTGAAAATTTTTTGTGCTCTCTTGAACGTATCCAAATCCCTATACATAATCTCGTATGCTTCTCTTTTAGCCAATGCAATTGTCTTCTTTTCCTTTTGTTTCGAAAGACTATATCTTCCTCTATTAGTTTCTCGCTCTGCCTTTGTTGTATTTGCTAAAAGATCTTTAAAATCCCTCTTTTTTGCCTTTACCTTCCCTGGATCTCGTCCAACTACCATTAAGATTCCATCCGTCCGCGCCCAGGAGTTTTGTGGCGATTTTTCTCATTACAGGAGCTACTTCCTCCCATATCTGATTAGTATCCCCGCTCACAGACCATGTTGTATTATACCAAACTTGAGTCCTAAGTTGTTCCACCATATCTCCTTTTAGCCTCCACCATCTAATTTTACGACATTGCTTGGTAAATTGATGTGATCTCTATCCGTTAATTCATAGATCCAAAACTAACAATTTATTTTGGGTTGATAGGTTTGCGGCTGGAAGCACTTTGCAATCTTTGCACCATAATCTAACTCTTTTCTTGACAAAGAAATAATAAATTTGCGTCTTGGTCTTGCTACTCTAAAACGTCAACAAGTGCGCTTCGTTTTTCTTAAATAAGGAACTTTATATTACTTAAATTGAAATTGAAATTGCTATTAATATATTTAAAAGCAAATAAGATAAGATAAGAAATTTATATTATATTTAGACTAAAACATTTTGACCCGTTCAAAAAATATTATAAATATTTTATAAATGTTCAATTTCAATTTCAATATTTTATTATAAAAAAGGTCTATTAAGATTCAATTTAAACTCAAGAGTTCTGAATTTTGACATATTCAAAAAAAATCTAATATTTTAGTATATCATGTATATTAAATAGAATTAAAAATTTTAAAAATAAAAGCATTGAACTTTTCTCATTCTCTTCTCTCTACTGTCTTTTTTCTCTACTTGCAATTTATAATCTGTAGAAAGGTTTTTAGACAAAGTAGGTAATAATCGAAAATCAGGAGAAAACATTATCTGAAACCAGGTGAAACATGACCTATGGAGACTCGCAACAGTCACGAGACTGGAGAAAGTGAAACTTCTTCCAAACATGGTACCAATCTGGTTAAGCTAACTGGTGTCTGAGGTATATACATATGTGGCACAGCATCAACTTTCCTTGTTAATTATTGAGGCGTTACACTCAATAGAAAGATGATTGGCAATTTTGGCATCCAGCTTCTTCCAGTTCCTGATCTTGCTTGACATCATGACATTTATTTCCTTACTTGATTACAAGCTAGAAATGGACAAGTGATTAACAATTTTTAAATTTGAAATTGGCAATTTCGGGAAGAATTAGTCAAGTAGATACCACACAGTTTTTCGTGAATTCACACAATTTTTGTTTTCAATTTATTTCTTTACGTCAAATCATTGTTTGAATTCAAATTATTCGTTCTTTTTTCATTTAATATATTTATTTCATATTCAATTAATAATTTCAAATGAAAAGGAATGTCTCTTGGTATAATCGAAAGATCTAAACATAAACAAAAAGAGAGGGCTAGAGTTGGAAACAAATAAGGAAAACTTAAGAATATCATCAATGTCATGAGACTTAAGGCGAAGACGGAGTGCTTCCATCAGATGTTTGAAGACCAGAAAGTGATAGGGCAATGAGGGCCATTTAGATATCTATTTTCTGATTAAATAAATAATAAATAATGTCATATTAAAGTGACAAATAGTTAAAGTGGTGGAGCTGGCAACTGCATCCGAAATTAAATCTTAAGTTCTTACAATAAAACAAAAATAGTATAGGAAAGTAGGATCCGTTGATCCCACTAGAAATTCTAGTTAATCCTCACAAAAGAGATATTTAATGAAATAGGGGTTAGAATGATATGAAATTTTGTGGAAAAAAAAGAATAAACTTAAACTATGGACTCATAAAATTAGAATTATCAATATAATACAATTTGATGTATGATCATTTTTAAGATTAGAATTATGATTGAACATGCATAACAAAAAAATATTATTTCTTCAATCATTTATTTGATATGATATTAAATACATGTTTTTATTAAGATTGGTTAATCAAAAACATGCAATGTAATTAACCTTTATTATTTAAAAACCTTAGATACAATCCAAATTTTAGTTAAATAATAGCTCTAAGAAAAGAAAGACTATCAAAGCAAGATAACACGACATCAGTAGTTATATTTAATCAAACACTTTTCCTAAAAGTTAATAATTTATAATGTAGCAAATTTAAACTTTTAGTTGCTACAACTATTAAAAGAATTAAGCTTTTACGTGTTCAGTATTTAATCTAGCGGATGATGATGTCAATAAATAACTAAACGTAAACATTAGAAATTGATCAAAATTAATAATAAAAACACCAAAAAGTAATTCAATATAAGAATGAATGGAATACTTAACAATAAGACCCATTTATTTTTTTTGAAAATACCTAATTATCTCCTAGTCTATAAAGTTTCAAAAGGCTTCCACTAGCTTCAACCAAGATAAAGAGGATTAGCCAATCATGGTCATAACTACTACTAACTTTTAACGAAGAAAAACTACTCTAACGTCTACTAAAGAGAAGAAAATAAATCTTATGAAAAGCTAGAAAATGTAGATGAAACTTAGGATGTTTTTTCCCCTTCACCTTGGCCCTAATTTTCGGCCACTTTAATTCCTTGTGTTGTTGTATTAAGATCTTTTTGTTGTGATTCTTTGACTTTCACTAATGTTTAACTTCTTTTATTGCCTCCTAGATTCAGTCATCATGGGATTTAAACAAATTTTGACATATTTTTTGCTGCAAATTCGAGATCTAAACTGTTAGAAAATAGGGGTAGGATCCGATCCCACATACAATGGAAAAATTACAAAACCCTTTTATATTTAAATTTCTCAAAAGTCAAGATTATTTTAAATTCTATAAAATGATTTAACTCACAAATCATAATAAAGCATGAATCGTAATTTGTATTTTATTATAAAGATTAAGTATTTTATTGTCATATTCCTCGAACCGTTTTCAAAATCGACTCATCTCAACTACCATAATTACACAAATGTCCAATCTCTAATAATATCTACAATACGAGTTGAGAAGCAAGGAGTGCTAACTCTCTTATAGCTTAAACCTATTTATAATAGATTTTGGATATTATAGTAATTTAATTAAAATTAAATTCTAATTTTAATTAAACTATAATTAGAATTACAAATAATTCTAATTAAATACCAATTATGCCCAAATGAGATCCAATATCTCATATTGATCATTATTTATTAAATATATCATATTTAATAATAAATTTTTTCAAACTCTATATTCAATTCCAACTTGATTAAAACATTTCTCTCTCTTTTACTCGTTTTTTTGTGCGAGACCCATTAGGTTTCCAAATAAATTGATAATGTGTATAAATTATAACCCTAAAATATATTTAGGATTAGATAAATTAAATTCCTTTAATTTATCTTTAATTAAACAATTTATATTTATAGATCAAGATTAACATCTAGCAACACGTCATGACTATCCAAATATTTAGAAATGTTAAAGTAGTTTTGACTAATCTCTTCATGCATCATTTTTTGTATAATTAAATTCTTTCATCATACAATATTATGATTAAATATAGAGTATGAAATTAATATCTACTCTATTTTAGTCCAATCATGTTAGTTCTCTACCATTAGTAATTGATTCTATTAATGACATTTGTAAACTATTAACAATATGTCATGCCACCTTGGCCAAGAATTTCTCAAATTAATACTTATCAAGAATAATAGAACATTCTCCTTAATCAATTTAGGGTGATGAATTATATATTGATCACTCAGATATTTCCATATAGTCCATGTTATATCCAATGAGTACCAACTAAGCTACCATTGACTATAATAGGTTATAAATAGTATCAAAATATAACAATCTCTATATGAAATAATTTTGGAGATCTCAAGTTAAAGGATCATTTATATAATCATTACAATGAGAATTTTTATAGATATACAAGAAAATGTTTCAAATAGAATTCTCATATGAGGTCAGTTCATTGAACTTGTTCTCAAACAAATATCCACAAGTTTGTTCAAGTATCTCTATACTTTATTCGATGAGAATTGTGATCGACAACTTCCTTCATAAGAAAAAATATAATGTATGCTAGTCTTTTATGCTCTATTAATGTCTAGTCTCAATAGAACAATGACTAGGAAAACTTTAGAGATAATATATAAATAGAATATGAATCTCATAATTATAGTCTTATCATAATTTTATTTGTAATGTATAATTATCCTATAAACTTTATCATATACATCAAAATATGTATAAGATAAAAAAATGCCTTTAAATTATTTTGTCCGCTATATTCTCCTAATTGCTCCTTATTTTGTGGATTTTTCATTTGTTTAAGCTTTGGAATTTGATAAGGATTACTGAAAACAAAAGATAAGATAAAATAAAATTAATAATCATAATTAACATAAAATGAATTAATATCCAAAATGATCAACTTTAATATTTTAATGAGAAATCTCCATAACTCCATACTACTCTATTCTCTCTATTCTACGTCAACTAAAGTTTTAAAATAAACTAAATGAAAAGAAGAAAAAAGAAAATAAATAATGAAAAGAAAAAATGTAATATGTACACTAATCATTTTCTTAACAACACATCTATGCAAAAATGTCACTTCCCACCATTAGAAGAATGGAATCTCCATAAGGTATTGATTCTAACAAGCTTAAATGTGTCAACATAATGTCAAGGGCATCCTTGTAAACTTAGTTGCCAAAAAATCATTATTCCATATGTTGATATCATATGACATAATATTCTCACACATACACAAGAGAGAGGGAGATAAGCGGAGAGGAGAATTCATTCAATCCCAAAAAATACAATACATGTAAGGCTTCGTTACACTCCTTTTATAAAAAGCAAAAATAATAAAATACTAGAGTTTTACTCACACAAGCAAACATCCTATTGGACCAAAAATTTGGTTAAATCATATGGAATGCTTAAGGAAGAAGAAAGCCCCTCTCTCTCTACTTACTTCATCATAATTTCGGCGACCATTTAATGAAGATGCTTGTTGTCTCTCTCCACTTGCTTCATTATGATTTCAAGTACCACTTAATGAAGTTGCATGTATCTGTTTCTTTTTCATGCACAACTTGCTTGTTTTATTTATTGATAATACCTCTGTTAAATTAAGCTGGTAAAAATTTATCATCACCAATAATTTCTTCCGTTTGGGAAACAACTCAAATTTTAGTGGTTTAGTAAAAATATTTGCAACTTGTTCTTTAGTGTGACAATAATTAATCACTACTTCCTTTTCAGTTACCAGTTCGTAAATTTTGTGAAACCGAATGTTTATGTGTTTGGATTGCCAATGAAAAATTGGATATTTGCATTGTGCTATTACACACTTATTATTACAAAATAATTCTATTGGAGCATATTGTTTTTGATGTCTACTTCAAGCATTCGTCTTAATCATATTGACTGTGTAGCATAACTAATTGCTGGAATGTATTCTACTTCAGTTCTAGATAACATAACCACAAGTTATTTCTTTGAAGACCATGATATTGCGTCAGTGCCAAGATGAAAAACATACCCTGATGTGCCTTTTCTTGTTTCTATATCTCCACCCTAATCAATATCTGTGTAACCTACAAGATTCATATAATTGATATTTTGCATAAAAAAATTCCTTCAATCAAAGTACCTTTGATATATCGAAAAATTCTCTTTGCTCCTTGTAAATGACAAGTACAAGGCTCCTCCATAATTATGCTAAGTAATCCAACTTCATAAAGTATATCTAGTCTAGTTCTAGTTAAATACCTCGGACTTCTAATTAACTGTTGTAGTAAGTTAGATCTATAGGTCTCCCTTTGTCTTCTTTTATTTGTTTCAATTTCTCTTCAACTGGGGTCAGAGCTGGTTTTAAAATCTCTATCTTAAATTTCTTTAAAATATTATTCGCATACTTCCTGTGAGAGATAAAAATTCCATCATCATGTTGAATTACCTCTATTCTAAGAAAATAAGACATTAGACCTAAGTCTATCATGTCAAATGATGTTACCATAGCATCCCTTAATTCTTCAATCATCTTTGAGTTGTTTATAGTAAAAATAAGATCATTAACATAAAGACACACAATTAAAATATCATTAGGCTCAACAAATTTAACATGTAAAGTATGCTCAAAAGGACATCTTTCAAAAGCATGATTTTTGAATTATGTATCAATTCTTTTGTACCATGCTCTTGGTGTTTATTTCAATCCATACAGTGCTTTCTTTAACCTATAAAATTTTTCTTCTTTTCCTTTAATTTCATACCCTACAGGTTGCTCAACATATACTTCCTCTTCTAAAGTTCCATTTAAAAAAGTAGATTTTACATCCATTTGATAAGTTTTCCAGTTATTTTAAGCTGAGAGGGCGATAATCATGCAAATAGTATCCAATCTCACAATAAGAGCAAATACTTCAAAGTAATCAATACCTAGTTTTTGCTTATATCTTTTTCAACCAATCTAGTTTTAAACAGTCAATCTCACCATTAGGATTGTACATTGTCTTGTACACCCACTTTAGTCCTATAGGCTTTTTATCATCGGGCAAATCTATTAGTTATCATATGAAATTCTTTGCAATTGCATATATTTCTTCATCCATAGCTTTTCTCAATTTCAAGTCAATCGATGCCTCCTCATAATTAACTTGTTCACAGTCTACAAATAAAGCAAAATTGATAATCTCTTCATCAGATAGATAATTATCAATACCTATCACATGATCTTCCAATCTGGCTAGTAATTGATGACGTCTTTGGGGTCTACTAGATGTCTCTAACTAAGGTATTGAGTCCTCCTGAGTATTTTCTTCTTCATAGCTTTCTGAAATTACCACTGGCCTTTTTTGGGAAGTTAAAGACCAATCCCATATTCCATTCTCTTTAAAGATTACATCACGACTACTAACCATCATTTTCATATTTAGATTCTATAATTTATAGGCCTTTGAATTTGTACTATAGCCTATAAGAATACATTTCTCACCTTTGACATCCAACTTCTTTATAATCTGGTATATGGGCATAATCAACACACCTAAAAACTTTGAGATGTCAAATGGAAGGTTTCCTTCCACTTCAAACTTCCTCGCATGTTTTGTCATTATGGTTTTTTGTTAGATATACCTATTTAAAATATAAATTGCATAAGTACTAACTTCTGCCTAAAATTTTTTAGATCTTAACATACATCTTACCATATCCATAATAGTTATGTTCTTCTCTTCTGTTACTCCATTTTGTTGAGGCATGTATCTAGTAGTCAACTAATGTTGAAATCCATATTGCTCAAAGACCTTTGTGCATGTAAGATACTCTTGATCTCTATCTATTCTTAATGCTTTAATTTTGCAGCTACTTTGCTTTTCCATAACCTCTTTAATTTATTTGAACGCATCATAAGCTTTTGATTTCTATTTTAGAAAATACATCCAGGCCTTTCTAGTCATTAATAAAAGTAATAAAAATATATATTACCTCCATTAGATGGATCTTTAACAGTATGTGAATGAATAATTTCCCATAGCTTCTTTGCTCTATAGGACTTTCCAACCAGAAATACATCCCTATGCTTTTTTTTCCCATCTCACATGTCTTGCATACGTGGTTAGGAATATTCACAACAGATAAACCAAACACAAGCTCTTTTCTTGATAGATAATTTAATCCAAGAAAATGAAAATGTTCAAAACGCATTTGTTATAGCCTATTTGCATTAGGTATTACATAATTCGAGCAAGCAAAATTTTCATAATTAATTTTTAGTAGGAATAGATGATTATAAGACATCTTTACCTTTGCAAACTTCCACTCCTTTCTATCAAGGTACAAAAATCATGATGAATCTACATTTTATAACTTTTCTTCGATTATTGACCAATGCTCAGTAAATTTTGATGAAGACCAAAAACATATAAAACATCATAGATACAACTTTTAGAACCATCCTTTAGCCTAATGGATACTCGGGCTTTTTCCAAAATAGGAATATTTGAATTATTCCTAAGTTTAACTTTTGATTGAACATTTTCATCTAAGGACGAAAATAACTCCTTGTTCTCAAATATATGATTATTAAACCAGAATCCAAGTAACAAATATTTTCATCTTCCATAACAGAGTTGCTTGCTAGAAATAAACTTTCTAAATTATTAGAATTCTAACCAAAATGTTTGGTACTAATTTTCTACAACATTAGCCTGATAGTTGTTATGAGATCTACATCTACAATTAGCAGCATTGTATCCATACCTTCCACAATTAAAGCAATTAAAATTACATCTCTCTTGGTATTGATTACCTCATCCTCTTCCTCAACTAAGTTTTCTAGAATTGTTTTCTCTCCCCTGGTTAAAATATTACCACGACCTCTTCCTCTAGAACCTCCTCCACCTCTACCTCTGAAATCCCCTCTTCTTCTTTTATTAAAACCAAGACCTCTACCATTTGCATTATGATTTGATTCTGTAACATTATTGAAATATACCTAGCCTTTTAAGGCTTTTTCTGTTGTCTTTTCTGCTTTCTTCAATATTTTGTTAACATGACTTTCCATACTTTCCTACAACTCTACTATAGTCATAGTCTCCGTATCATGTGACTATAGTATTTTTTCATAAAATGGTCAAATTTAATAAGCCTGGTGTGTAGAATCTTTTCCACCACCTTACTATTTAAAATATTCTCTCCATATGAACTCATCTTATTGACAAGTTCAGTAACACGAGAAAAATATTATTCAACAGTTTATGAATTAGACATTTCATACCTCTTATATTCTTTACGTAGGGACAACAATTTGGATTTTTTAGCCTAGTCTATACCTTTGCAAGCCAACTTCAAGATACTCCACACTTCTTTGGTAATTTTAACATTAGCAATTTTACCAAAAACTAAATAATCTACTCCTTGGTGAATTTCAAATAATGCCAACTGGCCTTCCCTTTAAGCATTTACATAAGCTCCTTTTTATAAGCCTGGATCAACAAGACTCCAAATATTGTGAGCCTTGAGGTGGGTTTATATTAAAATCTCCCAATAGTTATAATTAAGTTTACTATCTAATTTGGGACCTAACCACACAACATTATAATTGTTTGACATCTCTCACTTTTAAATGAACCACTCTCTCACAAGTATAAGAACACTCTCTCTTTATCTTTTTCTCACAAATCGCTTTAAAAATTAGAGCTGGAATTAACTAGCTCTGATACCAATTTAATATCATATGACACAACACACTCTCGTACACACAAGAGAGAGCAATAATATAAATATAAAGTGGCATTAACTAAGTATAAATTAAAAGAACTTGTTCAAGCAATAGAAATTGGCTTCTAAGTAGTTTTGCTAATTATTTTGAACGAGTAAACACCAATCAGTTAAGAGAATTGTTATAAAAATAGGTTCTAGCTTGCATCTTCATTCTCACGTTTGGATTAAAAATGGAAAAATAACAAACATCTAGCATTAGACTCAGAGTTTCTAGCCTTTTTTATAAGTGTAAATAGTCTCCTATTCTCATTGTAGAATCAAAAAGCTATTGAGTTTATGAAAATATTTGTTTAATTAAAAAAAGAATCATTAGCTACTAATCATTCTTTCTAATTCTAAATGATCAAACATTTCATCAAACACCTTATATGCATCAGAAATTCATCTCAACATCACAACCAAAATCACGTCTTGTCCCTTCTATCACTAATATTTCTACCTTAAAGTTGTTTTCCAATCACAAAATACTCAAACAAATGAAAGAAGATCAAATACCTAAATATAACTATCATCTAATATACAAAAATACCTCTACGAAAATACGACAGTGGCCGGAGAATAATGAAGGCCGACAAACAGAAGAATGTCAGAGACACAGCTGGAAGACTTCGTTAGAGACGCAGCAGGAAGTAGACTTCGGAGATGCAGGAGGAAAAAGAAAGAAGGAGATGACCCAGGTGGGAGGGGAGGGTTCTTCGGGTGAGTTATAACGTTATCAAAACAACGTTATTTGGTGTTAGACAAAGCGATATCATTTTCTTTAACTTAAAAATGCTCAAGCCGAAGCAGACGACAACATTTACCTTGAAAATTTACTGAAGGAATTTACCGATAGAAATTTTCCGTTGGTAAACTCAAAACTTTAATATTCCACCAACAATTCCCACCTTATTCACTGACGGGCATTCAATATTGTCACTAAATTCTGTCGTAAATTGAATTCCCTTCGTATTTACCAATGAATATTACTATTGTCATTAAACAAAAATTTTTCCAACGATTTAGATTCTGTCGGTAATTTTCCGTCGCTAATTCTTACTTTTCTTATAGTAGAGGGAGAGAAGAGAAGTGTAGAATTCATTCAATCCAAAAAAATGCAATACATGTAAAAAATGCAATACATGTAAGGCTTCATTATACTCCTTTTATAAGAAATAAAAACAATAAAATACTAGAGTTTTACTCATATAAGAAAACTTCCTAATTGACCAAAAATTTGTTCAAATCATATGGAATACTTAAGGAAGAAGAATGCCCCTCTCTCCACTTGCTTCATCATAAGCCAAATATTTCATCAATCAGTCAAAACTTAAACACTTGTGCTTTAGTTCTCTTTAAGTAAATTCTCCTCCATGCTTTCTTTAAGCATTGATTTTTCAATGACTACCTATTTTGATAGGTTTGGTTCTCAAGCTTCCTTTATTTTCATCACTCTTTTAAGTTTCGGTCATGAATTATCTCCCCTGGACTATCCAATCTTTTCAATAATAAGCTCTAAATTAGTAGATTTTTAATTTTAAATCAGACGCGAGTCAGGTCTTTTGGATCAATCCAAACTAAAACTCTGAATAACTTTAAATAAAATGATATTATTTTGTTATTTTTAAATTATAGCAAATAATTTAAATTAAAAATTAAAAATATTTAAACCTAATCAGACACAGTCACAAAGATCCAATCAAATTCAACCTTACGCTATAAATCTTAAAGCATTCAAGCCTCAAGCCCAGATCTAGGTTGGACTCTCGTACATATTTTTAGGCCCTGACGTGAGTCTGACTCACCCAATGTGGCCTGTAGATAAGATGGACAAATGAGCAGAAAAATATCTGTAAGACCTTCTTATCCTCTTTGTTCCTATTTGGCCAATCTCTCCAGTATTCCACAGTTACAATATTTTTTTAAATTTGATAATTGTCTCACTTTACTTGACACTTGATACAATTGGCACCGCCCCACCTTCGGTGGATTCTATAACAAATCTATCAATTTTCACTAATTAACTTTGATAATAATCTAATTCTGTTATTTTAATAATATCACGGATTCACTATCCTACTTAAATTATTTAGTTTAATTAGTCATTAATTGAATATGTAATTGTTAAGATGATTTTTAAAAGTGTTACATCTTTTTAAACCCCAATTCCATTGTAATATTTTAGGTTTCATATGTTGGTAAAGTGTCTATTCCATTATTTTTCTTTTAGAACACGTACATATATGTTTGGCTCTCTTAGTGTTTTATAGAGTTGTTTATATTTATTCTATTTTTTACACATATATATTAATGAGATATCAAATTAAATTGATCTATTGGATATATTTAGTATATAAGTGTATTAAACATTTCTAATTAAATACATGGAATTGTATTTTTGATATTTTTGGTGAGATTCTATTTGTTTTGTTCTAGGACGGAGTAATCTTATAATGAGTTATTTTGTGATTCTAATGTACTACTGATGGAGTATATATTATAAATACTTTTGACGAGATCTCACTCATTTGATGTCGAAATTATGAGTTCACTCTGAAGTGTGCTCTACTTCTGCTACTTAAAGTGAAGTTTGGACTATGAGTCTAGATTTTGTTTCTTTCAGGTTTGTTTGATTAAGTTATATCGTTCCTCGCATCAATCACACTGCTCGAAATTTGGAATATGAAAAAATGTACTCGCTTAATTAATTAATAATTAAATTCCTCAAAATTAAAAACAAATTATACATCTTCGAACATCATTAAGTGATACGCTAAAGTTTAACCATTAAAGAAAAATGCTATTAACTCTCTCCACCCTCCACCGTTGGCTTACTCTTCTATTGGTAAAAAATGTTTATTTGGAGTACTCACGGTTTTACTTTTGGTACTGACACGTATTACATGGATCCTTCTCCTTGTTATCCGCCTTAGTCGAGCCCTAATATTGTTATAAAATTATTTTTATTAATGTTGCTTTTATTTATATATGATGTACATATACATGTTATGTGTATTGAGAGAGAAAAAAAAGGTAACATTTTATGATCACAAATTGATAACAACACATCTTTTCAGTTATAATTACATTCGATAACTTAATCCTAGAATCAACTTATCTTAATTTAGACAACATTATATCATATCTTATCATTTAGATAAGCTCACACCAAAATCTATTTCATATGTATTACTCGATTATGCTTCCAATTATAAAGGAAACAAATGTTTTGATTTCTCCACCAATAGAATTTATATTTCTTGATATGTTAGGTTACTTGAACATCAGTTTTCTAAATTCCTACCATCCTTCTCTTCCTCCTCTCCCATTCCACTATCCTTACCATTAAAACTTCAACTCTCATCTACCCCTCCTATATTTCCCATCTCTTTCCCTATTTTAGTCCTGAATAATTTTGCTTGACCTATGTCTTCTATACGTTCTTCCCTACCTATTCCCTCAATTCCTCCATCATTATCTTCCTTTTCTTATCTACTGGTCACTCGCGTTTGGGATCATACTAGACCTTTAAAATCCTTCCCTAACCATATTACTTACCACACCACTATTCTTCCATCTCTTGATCCCAACCCTATTTTTTTCACTTAAGAAAACAAATTTTTTCATTGGCGACAAGCCATGTTTGATGAGTTCAAAGCTCTCTATCACAACAATATTTGGCTCCTTATTCCTCCTCCTCGAGGTGCAAATATTGTTGGTTGTAAATGAGTATTTTGTACAAAGATTCATCTTTCAAAGTGATTATGGTATGAAACCTTTTCAAATGTTATTTTACTCATCAACCTTTTACCATCATCTACCTTACATATCATATCTCCCCGTGAATTGTTGTTCAATTTGTCTACTAATCTTAATCATCTTAGAGTATTTGGTTGTACATGTTATCCTTTCCTTGCTCACACTCAACCTGATAAGCTCACACCAAAATCTATTTCATATGTATTACTCGGTTATGCTTCCAATTATAAAGGAAACAATTGTTTTAATTCCTCCACTAATAAAATTTATATTTCTCGATATGTTAGATTACTTGAACATTAGTTTTCTAAATTCCTACCATCCTTCTCTTCCTCCTCTCCCATTTCAATATCCTTACCATTAAAACTTCAACTCTCATCTACCCCTCCTATATTGCCCATCTCTTCCCTTATTTCAGTCCTGAATAATTTTGCCTGACCCATGTATTCTATACCCTTTTCCCTACCTATTCCCCCTATTCCTCCATCATTATCTTTCTCTTCTTATCCAATGGTCACTCGCGTTTGGGATTAGACTAGACCTTTAAAGTCCTTCCCTAAGCATATTACTTAGCACACCAGTATTCCTCTGTCTCTTAATCCCAACCTTACTTCTTTCACTCAAGAAAATAAATTTTTTCATTGACGACAAGCCATATTTGATGAGTTCAAAGCTTTCTGTCACAATAAGATTTGGCTCCTTATTCCTCCTCCTCAAGGTGTAAATATTGTTGGTTGTAAATGGTTATTTCGTAGAAAGATTCATCTTTCAAAGTGATTATGGTATGAAGCCTTTTCAAATGCTATTTATCTCATCAACCTTTTACCATCATCTACTTTACATATCATATCTCCCCATGAACTGTTGTTCAATTTGTCTCCTAATCTTAATCATCTTCGAGTATTTGGCTATACATGTTATCCTTTCCTTGCTCACACTCGACCTGATAAACTCACACCTAAATCCGTCCCC
>JANTPM010000002.1:14826823-14837180 GCA_025434745.1 Erythroxylum divaricatum
GTATAGTTGATTTAGAGTGAGAATTGAACCTTGAGAATTAAGGAATAATTTGAATTTGAGTTTTTGGGATTGGAAAGGGAAATTCGAGTATGGGATTGTGTATTTTACATTTTTGAGGAATTATGGAAATTTTTCTAGAATTTTTAGAGTTATGAGTCCGAACCGAGAAAATGACTTAGAGACTGATGATTTTAGTTCCGACTCCGAAATTGACTAAGAAATGGGTTGGAAAATTAGATTTGTGAGTTTAGGAATTTTTGTGATGAGCCAGTGAAATTTAGAGGCTGAGATTAAAAAGGAATTGAGGGCTTGTGAATTTGTGAGCAATAGGTTTAAATCTTTATATAAAAGAGTTAGGTTTTGTAATTGGAGATAAGCATTTTTGAAGAGCTGCTAGAGATCTTGGAGATGATGATGGATGGCTTGGATTGAGGAGTTCACCGTGATTGTTAGAGTTTGAGAGAGTTTTCGGAGATTTTAGGGTTTCCGTTTGATTCTTTGATTTGGTAAGTTTATTGAGTTTAATATTGTTATTTATTGTGGTTGTTGCATTTATGGTATTTAATGTGTTAGTTAGGGTAGTTGAGTCTGTTAAATGTTGGTGTTTAGAGAGAGATAGATGAAAATCGGATCAGGGACGACGAAGTCGTCTGCACGCTGCGACGTCTGCAAGTGGCCTCGTCGCGATGAATAATTGCTTATTCGCCTCGACGAGCCGATCGAGTCGTCGCGGCGAGCGTGTTTCCACGCCGTAACGAGCGTCCCTTCCCACGTCGCGACGAGGGACTCTTGGTCGCGACCAGGGGCAATTTCTGAAGTGAAATAAGTTGGTTTTTGGGGTGTATCTTATGATATAGACCTCCAATTGAGGTGATTCCGGATTCGTTGTGAACTAGAGGGAGATCTACAATTGTGGTAAAAACTGAGAGTTTGAACTTTAATTAGAGGGATCAAAATTTTCGAGAGAGAGTTGATTACAGTTCCTAGTATAACTTAAGAGTTATGTTTTGACAATTGGAGTTATCATTGGAGACTTAAGTGAATGAATTTGACCTAGTGAATAGTGAATTTTGAGTTGTGAAGCGAGAAATAGCGGAATTGGATTAGAGCGCTGGGAAGTCATGATCATGCATTGTACAATTTTGAGTTAAGACATGTGCATTTTCGAATTTATTTGATTGAGCATATAGTGATGAGATTTCGTTTGAATTGTTATAGAGGCACCATTGGATCGTCTGTCCACGGATATTGCTGGGACTTCCAGACAGTAGCTCGGAAGTTGCAGGTGAGTAACCTAGTTGGTTCCTCAATCTTTGTGTGTTAAGTGTGTTGTGATTGTGTAAATTGTTTGACAATGTGAGTCCTTGTGATTGTGAATCAGTGTATAGAATTATGAGTAAGTGTTCTGAATATGATCAACTGAATCGATTGGATTGTGTTATTGATTGTGCAAGTGTGAGTGCATGCTAGGCATGATTAAAAGCGGTAAATTAACAGTTGTGACTGGAGCAATTAGTGATCAGAGCTTTAAGCTCGATTATCAGTGAAAAGGGCCTAAGGCCAAAAAGGGAAATAGTGCATACCCAGAGGGCTCTCCTATTCCTAAAGTGAGTGGGCAGTAGTGCATACCCAGGGGGCTCTCCTACTCGCCAAAAATGCGAATATTGACGCTCAGTCACAACACAGACATAAAATAAGAAGTGGCATGCATTACGCATCAGATTGTAATGTGAAAAGTGAAAGTGCGTGTATTAAGTGATGATTGCTCAGTGATGTATCAGATTTATGTTGTGGTGAAAATGTGTAAAGTGTCTGATAGTGTTCCGATTGTGTATTGAGACTTTGTAATATATTGTGATATATCTTATGTATATGCATGAGTTGGGTGAACCATCGATGATGGTTTCTCATTGAGTTCGCAAACTCACCCAACATTGCTAATATTTTTCAGGACAACGTTAGTAGATTCTTAGCTCCCGTGATAGAGTTTTCTAGTAGTTCGAGTGCTTTGGACAAGTGAAGTGATGGCACACAGGTCGGTCAGCTAGGGCAATTTTTTTGGGGATGACTTAGTATAGACATTTGTATCAGTTTTCTTTTTGGGATTATTGTACTGAAACTGTAGGGGACTGATAGAATTGTCTATATTTCAGTTAGTAATGTGAAACGAAATATTATTGTGGTTTTAAAATTTAGTGATTTGCATAATTTGGTTTATTTATATTGATGTCATGCGAGTATTTAGCGATTGTTTCGATCGTAGCACTTCCTTACTGTGGGATATGCGTCGGAACGATCCACGGGCGTCCCGGTGCATGCCCCACGGTGAGGGGGCGCTACATAAGAACTGTTTTTATACAATAACTACCTGGTTTTGCTGATCCTCATCATCTTAATTATGTGGTCACCTATATAAAGCTCTCCGAACTTGGTTTCACTGCTTAAGTTATAAATTTTCTCACCTTTGTTTCACTTTATGCAAGGCTAATATGTCTCTTTTTATTCACTCTACATCAACTTACACCACCTTTCTCCTTGTTTATGTGGATGATATTTTGATCACTGGTTCTTCACAACAATTTATTCAAACCATCATTAATGCTCTTTACTCTGCATTTATTATAAAAGATTTAGGCCCTCTTCACTACTTCCTTAGCATCTTTTTAGTTCTAATTACATTAGATAACCTTATCTAGTATCAAGTTATCTTATTTTAGATAACATCATATCCTATCTTACCATTTAGTTTAGGTTGAATAAATTACAAATTGATTAATCTTATCTTAGTTAGTGCTATAAATATAGCATACATTCTACAACAATTTACTTAAGAAAATTAATAAACACTTTGCTTTCAATTTCTCAACTTTATTTTTTTTTAATATCAGAGCCTACCTGAGCTATGTCTCAATTTTATTTACTTATTTTTTCAGCCACCCCATCTCACTGAGCTTCATGCATGTGTTTCATAGTCGCACCATCACATCTCTACTTCACCGACCATTATGGAAGTTCCTTTAATAATCTTTACAAACACCAACAACACCTGCTTCTTACCAACTTGAATCATTATATCTATTTTGCATTACATTGAAGCTTAAATCTACTTCTGATGTTCCCGGCCACAAGAGCAACATATGCCTTCTCCAACTTCTTTGAACATACCATCATGGAAAGCCACAATCTTTAGCCCCATCCCATGGATTTTCCAACCACAAAACATACAAAAATCTCCTTCAAGCCACATTGATCATCCAATTTTCAACCTAACCTTTCCATCACTTTCAACCGCCTTGAATGTGACTATAAGCTTGCCAACGCTCCAAAACAAAGACCAAAATAAACATGAGAAACTTTCATTTTCAAAGCTTATAATAGTTTTAGCCTTATAATATTTTTTTAACCCTATTACATTACCATACCAATTGTATATGTTATTATACTATACTAGCCATATACGCTATACTACTATACCAACTATATTTACTACATTATTATACCAGCCATAGACACTACATTACTATACCGACCATAAACATTGTCCTACTACACTACTATATCAGCCATAAACACAGTTTTACTACACTATTATCCACAAAATATCACAATGCAGACTATCAATTAATACAACTTTCGACAACAACAACAACCTTATTAGGCGAAATCGATTCAAAGTCATACTATTTACCTGTGACTTAATCAAGTATATTGATGAATCCATCACTCCACCGCTTAAGTACCATGAATCAACCCATGACACTTCGCCTCTTTCAATAAAATTCCTAGAATGGAAAAAAATAAATAAATTTCACCAAAACATTGGCTCCTATACTCCCTTCCTGACGTTACATTTAGTTTAAATTGAATCAATTACAAATTAATTCAACTTATCTCCATTGGTGTTATAAATAAAGCATATATTGTAAAACAATTTATTTAAGAAAATCATTAGAATACTCTACTTTCAAATTCTCAACTGTATTATTATATAAAAAGACACAAAACGTTAACACATGAAAATTCATGACGGCTAAGCAAGTTGTTAATTAGCCAATGAATTATTCCTCCAAACTGATGCCTTTTGCTTTGTTTTCCAATTTCGTGGGCATAGATTATTCTAGAGGTCCCATCCAATTAAGAAAATATGTTCTGTTTGAAAATAAGGTTAAGTTAACCTCATGCGTACTGGGAAAAGGAAATGATTCCAATGCATTTCAGGGCCAACTGTGCTAAAAAAAATATTTTAGAAAAAAGTAAAAAGGAAGAAGAGAAAAGAAAAAGGAAGCATGAAAAATAACCATGGTAATGTTCATTAACCAAAGTGAGGCTCCCAGGTCCCATCCCATCACATCACCAAGTATGCATCAAAGCTCCCAAGAATATATGGCAAATAACTATCAACGGACCAAGTGGATTGCCGTCCTAATCACTCGCAAATAGTCCACAATCCTCATCGTTTTGTTTTCCACGATAATTACCTAAAATTTTCTAATTGCTTTTGATGGAGCCCGTGTTATGACACGTAGGTAACTTGTTTGAGTTAAATAGATGGTAGTAAGAGAAAAGATCCTCTGTCTAATATTATTCTGTCTCATAGAATCTCAATCATTTATTTTATGGGATTCATGCGGAACTCATACAAGATCTACATAAATGAATGACTGAGATTCATTGTACACAATAAAACACCATAATAGTGGACAGAAGATCTGGACTCAGTAAACTACAGGTCTGTAGAAGGGTTACCGGGGTTTAACTTTAACCTCACAAAGCATGTACAAATTTCCAATTTGTTATCAAGCTGAAAAGATTCAAGTCTCAAAAGATGTTCATCTTTTGTGCTGTATAAACATGTACGCATATTGCAGTTCAAATGTTGCAACTTACATGATGAATAAAGAGATAACAGAAGGGGCAACCCAAGTATGATATGACACACAAAGCATTGGCTTTAGGCGCATAAAATGGCAAATGGGTATGATATGGCATGTAACGCTTGACTACCATAAATAAATAACCAGATTTCACCTACCGTTGACCAACTGTATAAATATGAAGCTCAATGTTATTGACTTATTGCAATTGCGTAATAGCCTAATTAATAATTAATTTATTTATATACTTGTCATGTTTACTTATTTACGGAAACTTACAAGGAAATATAACAGACTAAATTAATTAGCTTTTTTTTGTTTTTTTTACTTACTAGAAGGACGTTGACATAAAAATGTAAAAAGTAGTGCAATTCATGCTTTATTAGCTACCAAATGAAGTGGGAGAGGTGTGACAGTCTTCTAAGCCCATGTTTTCCTTTTTCTTTTTACATTATTCACCTTACAAATAGCTAGGAATATGAAAATTTGTTGATGACAATCCAGTTCTTTGTCGTTTAGAGGAGGCAATGGGTCACCATGCAAAATCGGGAACCCAAGAGCCACACCCCAGATGTGTACAACACACAGCATTCTTTAGTTACATCTATCTGGTTTTTGCTGATTCACCCAGTTTCCCAGGCGTCGCTTTCAGAACCTCCCAAGTGTTAAATAGATAAGAAGAGAACCTGTCTGATAGAGTCTAGTCTAGTGCCAACCAAAGTGTATAATGTGCAAGCAAAAATAATCGTCATTAAAAAAAATTTATAATCAGAGAAGAGAAAAAAGAAATACAAATAAAATAGGAGAAGGAAGAATAGATGGTGAGTTCCTTAAACCAAACGCATCTATTATTTTGGGTTTAGGTTCGGAGTATAGGTTCGGTGGTAGACTTTTAAGCACAAAGGTAAGCATCTCACCCTCTCAAACCCCATCCACCACCCACCATTTACAAGGTACTCACACACACACCTCTCCTTTTCTCAAGAAAAAGCTTTCCCTTTTCCTTTTCTCCTCCCAGACAGTGCATAGATATGATCATCTCTGATCAAGAAACCACAGTAAGGGAAATCAAACCCAAAAGCAGAAGAATCATGGTTAGTCCTTTGGAGCACTAAAGCTTGAGATAGCTGTATCACACATTCTCCATCCTAGGCTTGTTGGGAATATATATATATATATATACAAAGCTATTACCTCTCTGATGTTTTATAGCACTGGTTTTGATTTTGTTGCTTGTTTATTACAACTATTTGTGTTTTGTCGGACATAATATTGCAGGGAGGTGGAGGTCCGGAAGATGATGATGGTGATGATGATATTAAAGAAGAGATAAAATGGCCAATTTGGCTCCGACCACTACTCCAAACAAGCTTCTTTGTTCAATGCAAGCTTCATGCTGATGCTCACAAGAGTGAATGCAATATGTACTGCTTGGATTGCATGAATGGAGCTCTCTGTTCCCTTTGTCTCTCATTTCACAAAGACCACAGAGCCATTCAGGTATACACAAAAACTGTGTCAATTTCATTCAGTTATTGAGATTCCCTACTTTGTTCCCTTTGCTTAAATCTGTATAGTTGCAGTTTGTCTGGTATAACACACATGAAATTTTCATTGGTTTTCACCAATGCCATTTGCCTCTTGGTTGGTTGTTGAATCCTAAAACCAGGAACAAAAGGAAAAGAGCAGCAGCCACAGCCCACATGATTATTACTTGTAATAATAATGATAAAATATATACACACACACACATCTAAATGATACGATACATGATTTTTGGCATTGTATAAACATTTCCTAGCTACTTCCATATTTTTACAAGAATTTATATAATTTGTTGAATTTTATGTTGTATTTAATTTATATCAATTTGGTGGTTATTTAGATAAGGAGGTCGTCATACCATGATGTGATAAGAGTGAATGAGATACAGAAATACTTGGACATAACAGCAATACAGACATACATTATCAACAGCGCAAGAATTGTGTTCTTGAATGAGAGGCCTCAGCCTAGGCCTGGTAAAGGTGTCACCAATACTTGCCAAGTCTGCAGCCGTAGCCTCCTTGATTCCTTCACTTTCTGTTCCCTTGGTTGCAAGGTATGTAATACACGCTATATGTTTCGAAGAAATAAAGTTTGCTTTCCTTTCTTAAATAATTATTTCTTTTTTATAATCTTCTCGTGTCTCTTAATTTAATTGGTACTTACCTACACATTGTTATTTTGATTCAGATATAAAAAGGTCAGATTTTATCTAAAGGAAAAGGAAATAAGATTAATTTGCTTCCAATCCCCAACTACTCCCTTCTCTCTACTAAACCACCCCCCACCCACCCCCAAAAATATATATATAAATAAAAAGATGAAGAAAAAGAAGGAAAATGTACTTTCATTTTTCCGAAGGCCCTTGAATGATTGCTGTTCTTTTCTTTTTTGGGGGGGAGTTTTACTTTATTATTGTACATACATGGTATTTTTATATAGTATTTGAAATTGAGAGATTCCCATAACTGTTGTGATTTGCAGATAGTTGGTACATCGAAGAACTTCAGGAAGAAGAAAATGAGAGAGGAAAGGGAGGGCTCGTCATCAGACACAGAAGAATCAATGACCAACATAAGACATGGAAGTAGCAAAAACAGCAAAGTACAAAACTTTACACCCTCAACACCACCACCAACTGCAGTCAATTACAGAACTGGCAGGAGGAGGAAGGGAGTCCCTCGTAGATCCCCAATGGGTGGATTTATCACACAATACTACTAGCTACTACTCAAAACACAAAAGGTTATATATGTACGTGTGTTAGCATACAAATGTTTATAACTAGTCAACGCCCGCGCCTTCGTCTGGCAGGAGGCCGGTGTTGGATATCATCTTGTACATAGAACAAAGGAAATAAGGAGCATAGCATACATGGAGACGCAGATGGGAAATTGGTAGGGGGTGTAGACATGTAGGGAGTTTGGTTCAGCTTTTCATCACGTAATGTATCCATATAACTTTTCAACGTGTATATATATATATATATAACTAGCTTGTAGGGGAAAAAGGAACCGGTAATAATGTACTGTAAGATTGTGATCGGTATTCATATGAATCATTATATTTGGTTTGTATTATTAAAATTTGTCTATTGTGATGGTTTCTTGGGAGTTTCATGAATATTACCGAGAAATTAAGGAATAGCTTGAATTGAGAGTGGATGTATTTGTGTACAAACTCCCCACGAGCTATGCAATAAAACAAGCACTGTTTGAATGATATGATCGTGATCACGAACACCGATTGAGTTAAACAAGTGCAGGTATCAACGTAGGGCCCTCGTGCAACGGAGTAAAGTAAGATGAGAGAGTCACGGAAGTGAGCGAGTCTCTGGAACCTCATTTGGTATTTACACGTGGTTTTGTCCTTTCTACCGGTAATACCGGTAAAGAAGTTTTTTTTTTTCCATTGGAAAATTATTAGGAAAGTGACGCCGCCCTTTCAAGTTGGCCCAAGATTGCCGTCACTTTCTCGTCCTTCCTATTTCTATATATAGTACATACCCGATGAATGCCACGTGTCCCATTAACATCAATAATTGTACCTGAATTAGTTCTTGGCCGTCCATTTTCGTCAGCTATCTTTTGCGTTGTACTTTGTTGAAAAAACGGTGCAAAAGGAGCACTAGATGAGTGGGGGTGCTTTGTGTAAGAGTAACTGTTGTTTAATCAAAATGTATGCTGCTCATTAGTTTAATAATAATTATCTTTTGGTGGGTTGTGGGGTTGTTGACGGCTAAATAGCCATGCATATGAACAACGTTTTTAGTCTATTGCCCTCATCAAAGTTGAGATGTGAAATTTCCGTATACATTCAATTAATGTTTTGGTACAATATTATAGGTTTTTAATAAAAAATAATTATAGAGAAATTAGACATGTATGAATGAGTACTTAAAACTCAGAGATGGATAAGCAGCATATAACTCGCTAGCTAATGTAAATCGATCTGTTGACAAAATTAATCCCTTAACACTCTCCACAAGCAATTGGCAACTTCATTACATACAAAGCTTGTTACGTACGTAGAAACTTGAATCGCGTTGTGGACGGAAATTTGGAGAAAAAGTCACCTCTTTGGTTGGTCCAATAGATGAACTAAACCTTAAGATTGTCTAAAGCAATAACAAAGCGATAATCTAGTTGTTGAATGCGTTTTGTACATACATGAAGATGAGAGAGATGGGGCCAATACTATCACACTAAGGAATAGTCTTTGTTACATGAGCAAATAGTTGATCCATATCAGTAATGACTTTATGTTCACTCACAGTTGAAAAATGTACTATTGTAGGTTGTTCCTTTAACATTCAGGATATATTATAAACATTGATAGACCATCGATCATCCACATATCCACCTCAACATCTATCACTAAAGTAATGAAGTTGTAGTTTTGATTTTTTTTCTTTTCAAAAAAGTCATGACGCAGCTTTGGCTTTTAAATACCGTAGTAGAATTTTAGTTCTTTTCCGATGCTCACCATTTGGACCATGTATAAATTGGCATAACTTTTTGACTAAGAATGCTATGTCTGGCCTTCTCGTTGTCAAGTATTGAAGTGCTCCCACAATTTTGTCTAGACCAATCGTCATTTGATTGGGTGGAACATGAGGACTTAGATAGAACTGGAAAAAGTGCCATAGATGTAAAGGGATCCTTTTCTTAGGTAATACTATAAAAAATACCACTTGATAGTTTTTTTAGAGAAAATTCTTATTCACACAAAAAAGCGTACAAAAGATAAAGAATATATTACAAAGCAAATAACCTACTAATAAACCTTACTCTACTACTAACAAACCCTGCTATGTGGGTATTAAGCCTATTGTAGGTTGGAACACTATCTCCTCTCTATAGGAATGACTTTCGAGAGTGGTCTTATCCTTTTCGCATTCCCAACAAGAAGAGGTTTTTATGATAATTTGGAGTTTATGGACATACCGCAACGAAGTCGTGTGGACATCGCGTACTCACTCCCATCAATTTGTTCTAGGACGGGCAAGGACAACTCTCTCTGAGTGGAAGACAGCAAAAACATCCATTGTTCCACACCTATCACTACATCAACGTTCCCCAGTCTCATGGGTGGCTCCAGAACCAAATAAATTTAAATGTAACATTGATGTGTCTTTATTGGATAATGGTTTCTATGGCATGGGTATGATAATCCGAAACTCCCAGGGGGACAATTGTGTTGGGAAAGTCATGATGCTACCAGGATGGCGAGATCCACAAGTCGGCGAAGCTCTTTGTTTTCAGGAAGCGTTAAGTTGGATAAAAACTTTATCCTTCTTTCCGATTTGCGTTGAAACGGATTGTCAGATCGTCACTCATTTTTTGCAATCCACGCTTGATTTCTCTTCATATTTTTCTGTGATCATTCAGGATTGTAAAGCTCTGCTTCAGGAGCTCCCACTTACATCCTTTGCGTTT
>JANTPM010000002.1:14864367-14885651 GCA_025434745.1 Erythroxylum divaricatum
ATGTTTAGTGTATATTCTATGACATGGATTTGGTAGTGTGGCCTCAATTACTCTTATTAATTCCTAGATATTGATGTCAATAATCCTAATAACATAAGGTAATATTATATCATATAAAAATAAATAAAAATATATAAGTAAGTACCTTTTCTTGTTAGATACTATTACGTCTTTATTCCTCCAAATTAGTTGATAAGAGTGATATAAACTAACTCCATATATTTTTCACTTTCGTAACTGCACTTGTTATAGGATACAAGATAATGATTAACCTGACATCGGTTAATCCAAGATAATGATTAACGTTACGCTAATGACACTATAAAATAATATACATAGTGTTAGCGATGATAACTAGATAAAAAAGATAACTAAAGTAGTAGTTACTAACATTAACGATTTGTTCATTCAGTCTTGTTATATTACACTTTTCACTATAGTGTTCAGAATCACCTTATTTCTTATATTTTTACAGTTGACCCTTTTGTGACTTTTTGTTTGAACTTAGTTATTTATTTGATTTATTCTTATCTCTTCTTTTTACCTTTTTTTGGCCTTCCTAACAGCAACTTCTTGGTTGGATTTTTTTACTCATCATCATTCAATGACAAGAAGAGCACTCCCTTCGATAGGCTATAAGACTTGATCAAACACTCTTAGAAAAATACTTTTCTTAATTACCCATCGACAAATACATATATTTTTGTTTAGAGTGATTGATAGCACTAATAATATTTTTGCATAGATAACCATCTAGGTCATGTGCTCTACAGCTATAACAGTGGTCTCTTCCTAGTCTCAAAATATGCCTTTAGTCCCCTTTATTGACCATATATGCTCCATCATATTCCACATGATCCTCTATTGCACCACCTCCTTATTTTTTTAAGCTTCTTGACAATTCTAGGTGCAATATCTGATTTCTATGCAAACGCGTCTGTGCTCTTTTTAGTATGGATCTATTATTCTTAAAGTTCCTAACTACTAATTGTTGATCCGTCCCTTATTTGTAAGACTCATCTATTGAAAGTCTAACTAAGGTTATCACTAATGGTTGGAAATTTTGATTCAAATAATTGGTATGACCTAGCCTAAGTCTCATATGGACATTTAAGCAATATAGAAACGCACCCAAATCTATTTTTTTCTAATTTCTTTAGTTTCTTGTTAAAGTTTTTGACATACGTAGACTGTGCATATACTTATAATTGCACCCTTAAGTCTTTACCACTCTAATATTCATGCCAATTATAGCAAATATGTTTAGTGTATATTCTATGACATGTATTTGGTAGTATGGCCTCAGTAACTCTTATTAATTCCTAGATATGCAAGTCAATAAACATAATAAGGTAATATTATATCATATAAAAATAAATAAAATTCTACATATAAGTAAGTACCTTTTGCTTGTTAGATACTATTACATTTTATCCTTTTTTTATAAATCCAAATTAGTTGATAAGAGTGATATAAACTATATAAATCCATATTTTTCACTTTCATAACTGCCCATGCTATAAGATACAAGATAATGATTAACCTGACACCAGTTAATCCAAGATAATGATTAATGTTACACTAATGACACTGTAAACTTAACTCGATCGATTTTTGGCCCAACCTAATTGATTATATAATTTCTTTTTTTAGTATATCCTTACAAAATCCTGACACATTAGGCATGTCATTTGAGGATTATGTCAATTTTTAATTTTCTTAAAAAATGGATTATTTTTAGAGCTTAATTTTTTTGAAAGATGAACCAAGCCTAAAGATTTATCTCCTTTGAAAATTGATCATAAGCAATAGTGGTTGTTTGATGTTTGATGCTTTTATCAAGTATTATCTTTTCTTTTTCTGAATGAATAAGAGTAACACTTTCATTCCTTTAAAGGCTTACAGAGATAGATGTAGAGATTTGTCATACTTTTATACAACAATAAACTAAATCAAACGAGCTTTATGGACTAGCTTCAAAACGCTAAAGGAGAACAACACATTATTCAATTCCATATAAGTGAGAAAATAATTTTAATATAAATTAGAGGAGACCACAGTCCATATCTAAGAATACCTTAACAGAAAGACAAAAAAAAAAACTAAAAAAGGTTCAAGCAAAAAGAGGAAGTAATCCTTTTAAGATGCTAAGCACTTCATTCAATTTCTACTTCATTCAACTTGATTTACTTAATTATTATGATCAAATGAAAAGAGAGAAAGATAAGAATTTTCCAAACACAAATATAACAACAACCAATCTAATAAATCCATAATAAGCAATAATATATTCAATTTATTTTATTGACGATTAAAAGCACCCTACTTGTTGGAATAATATATTTAACCCATTTTTCCTTGGATTATAATCGAAAAAATAAAAGTCAAACACTTCTATTTTAAAATTTAAAATTGCATATAGATGATTCAACCTTTTTTTATTCGATTATATATAAAGGATTACATACAAACATAAGTATTGTTACCAAAAATATGTTGAGACCGCATGAGTAAAGTTTTTTACCTAAAAAGATTCCTTACAAAAGAAAAGTAAAAAAGGGGCTACAATATCTCCTTAACCTTAACCTAGAGCACAAAAACTAAAATCAATTAAAACAAGAATTAACAGATTCTTGGACTCAAATAGGTGAAGTAAAGATGAAGAGAAGAAATGATACCAAAATAGACAAAGTGACGAGGTGAAGAAATGTGCTTTGATGGAGCATACTTCAACTAAAAAAATAGAGGAGACAAAGCATTAGGGAACAAACGCCACAAAAGTAGACATCAACATTAGGAATCAAAAATTATAGAATTAGGGACTGAAAAGAAATTAGGGAAGGGAACATAAGAGGAATTGTAATAAAGAGGAATTGTAATAAGTAATTACAAAGATATAGAACTAGATGACATCAACTGGGAAATTTTCTAGACAACATTGTCTAGGTAAGAGGTAGGATTGGCTCTATTTATGGACTCCTCTTGTTAACTAGGACATCCAATTGGCAAAGGATCCCACATATAAATAATAAAAAAGATATAGTACAAAATTTTTAATGAATCTTTGACAAGGTTGCTAATTTAGGATTTAAATTGAACATTTTTAAAATTTTGGTGTTCATTTTGAATGCCTCAATATATTGGATTTAAATTGAATTTTATCAAGAATTTTATGGTTCAAATTGAACCTCTTAATTTTTTGAATGTGAATTTTTGTTAGTTTTTCACTAAGAAGGTTGTTTAGGACTGGAAACCTTTATAATCCAACAATATAACTTGTCCAAGCATAATCCTTGATCCTTAGATAGTAACTTACTTTAGTCGATGATATGTTTTGAAATTCTTACTATTGCAAAAGGAGAATAACTATTATAACAACATTATATAGTGGTTACTAGCCAAAAATATGAATGAAGCAAAGATGAGATCCAAATAAAGGACTTGTAGGTAAGAGGAATTCCACTGGACTTTAATGGCCTGACTTTAGGAAACCTAAAATCTAATAATACACATTCAAAACATCCTAAATTCTAAGAATTTTGTTGAGAAAGTGACACTACTGATAAATGTTTTGAGTTGCTAAAACAATAATTTCATTTCTAGGTTATAGTTTCAGAAGTTAACATCCTAAACAATGATGTTTGCCAATTTTAAACAGTGTTACAATGCTAGCATATTTTCTTGAGGAAGTGGAAACACAGGAATTAATTAATCTAATAAATACAAAATTATTATTATTATTAAATTGTTTTACAAGATCCCAAAGCAAAAGAAGTTTTATCAATAAAATTTTCAAAGCCAAAAACTTTTTAAAGCAACGTTTTGGATAAAGAACATTTTCAAACATTTTGACTATTGAAAATAGGTTTTACAACCCAAATCCTTTTAAGTTATTAAATAATGTTTTTTTTTCAAAGGTTAGCACCACAAGCCTTTAGGGTTTATCTAGACTTGCCAAAATCTTGATTTCATATCAAAGTTTAACAAAACATGAGAATTATAGAGTGTTTAAAGCAAATCCTTTTTTGTTAAGAATTGGATATGTAATCCACTCCAGGGCTATATTAAAAGGCTTATAATTGATCACTAATTTGGGTAAGGAAGACTATAAGTCCATTAGTTTATGACTTATTTTTCTAGGTTCCAAGGAGTGGCATGTAAGTTCATGTGTTTAGCCTACTCATAACCGAAAAAAATAAAAACCTTAAAGAATTGGATTTCTTTATGAGATATAAGTCTATCTATAATGTGTCTACCTTTAGTACTAATAAAATGATCATGAACAATGATGAAGTAATAATTAAACAATTTGAGAAAGTCTATTAATAATTAGGGAATCCCTAAAGTTCAAAGAGACCAAGTTTACCAATAATCAAAGTTTAAGCTTTTCCAAGAAAATGGAATACATTATCAAAAATAAAGAATATGACGTCTCTCTTTCAAAGACCTTTGAGACCATTCACTTATTAACCTAAAGCTCTATGAACAAGCATAAAGAGAAAAACTTTCAAGTATATACACATAGGATTAATGCAAGTAGGAGTAAAGCCCCTCACCAAATAAGGATTAATACATCCATTTTAATGGTATTGAGAGAAGTTAGCCTATATAATTTTTAGGATTCTCTGCTAAGCTTAATAGAGTCTAGTTTTTTGTACTATACCTATCTCATTTGACTGCTATACAAACCTACAATTTCCTTTAGAGATTAAAAAACATCTTAGATTCCTTAGTATTGCAAATAAGACAATTACAAGATGAACACAAGATCAATCCCTACATCCTTGATTTATAACATCCATTACAAATCCATAAACATTGTATTTTCCTCTAAATCTTCAATACTTACTTAGAAAGGTGAAACCTTGTTTTTGTAAATAGATTTGACAAAGTCCAACATCGTAGTGATAAAGTCCATTAAGTGGAAATAAATTAACCTAATTAAGGAATGGATACTTGAAAGTGTAGTAGATCGAGGTTGACTTGTATCTTTGAGCCTAAACTCAAAATTAAGGAGATAAAACAATATAAAGAAGACAAGGTGACATTATCCTTTAGCAGAAAATCTTTCAGTTGTAGATTTGATGATAATGTTTTTGAGCCAATTATTGACCTAAGAAGAGTCTATAAGATTCCCTCTTTAATTAATATTCCTAGGAATTTAACATCTGACATCCTATCTTTAAGATTCCAAGGTACATATCATAATAAGATTATTCCAAAACTAGTCTACAAAAATAATGAGCAATAATCTCCCCCAACTTCTCCAAGTTTTTTTAACAAAAAGTAATGTAAGCAATGAGATTTATACGTTAGAAAAAAGATTTAATGTCAATAAAAAAGTGTTTGTTTAATGACTTTTACTGAAAAAGTTATGGGTTTTAGCTACTTTTTAGAGCAAAGAAAACAAATTTAAAACAAATATTATGAGCTCATTAGTAACTATAGGGTGCACATCCTGCTTGTTGATTGGTTTGTGATATATGCCCATGAAGACAACATAGATTATCCCTTTAGATCCATTAATACAAATAATAAAAAAAGGTATAAGAAACTGCAATAGAAGAGAAATTATAGTAAAAAAACCTTTCTTTCTATGAGATTAGGATTCCTTATAAACAAAATGTAGCTATAGTATCCCCCTTTAAAGATAAAAATGAAAGTAAAAATGTGAACCCAAAAGATATTTAAAAAAAGTCATATGTCAAAACAATCACATCAATAATTATCTACAACTATCCAGGATAGAGAAATCTTTAAAAACCCTACTATGATAATAAAGAAAGATGTAATAAAGTCCCCAATCTTCAAGCCCTACTAAATGTCCTGTAGTAACTCAAATTAGTTTAGAAAGAAAAAAAATTAAGAATTCCTCAAGGGAGTTCAAAGCTAGTTGTATATGATCAATGAAAATATTATCTTTGATTCCCCAAAATCTTCAACATCTTAAATTTTGAACACCCTCCAACTAAGGGTCAAGCTAGGGTCAAAACTAATAACTCCCAATAAGTGAACATGATTGGGCAAGATAGAAATAATGAGTTTGAAAGCCCTTAACCTTCTTCCCTTATAATGATCCATTAGCAACACATTGCAGAGCCATACTAGTCAATGCCTATTGCCTCAGACATAGATGTTGATTAAAAAAAAATCAAATTCTCGTAAGCCTCCAACCTTAGTTCCACTAACTCTTACTATTGCAATTTCCGTTCTTCCCCAACTTTTGCCAAATCTATATTTCCAGATCCATCTTTCATTGTTCGATTAAGTCTCCTTTGGGGTCCTTTATTAGCTTAGTATTCTCTTCTAAAAGAATCCTATATATGTAAATTTTAGGGCTAATGCCTTTTATGTCAACTAATGTTCAAATGGTTGTAGTGTTATACTACTTGAATAGTGCAACTAGCATGTCCTCTTGCCTAGTAGTCTGACTTTTTGAGATGTTGCAGGTAGTAACTCTCCTTTACCTAAAAAAAACATACTTCATATGATAAGGTAGGGCCTTCAATTTTATCTTTGGAGCTTGTAAAATAAAAAGTAACATTTTCTTGTGAGTTATAGTAATTTTAACATTTGAATTTTTCAATCTGTTAGCATAGTTGATAACGATTCTATAGCTTCACAAGTTTCATTAATTTGCTTAATCACTTCTAGTTTAACACCAACACTTTCTTTTTAAAATTTCTTGCACAATTGGATCCATAATATCCATATAATAAATGGAGTGAAAATAATTAGGGTACTTCATTACCTCAAAAGTATTAAACTTCATTATTTCTCTACGAAACTTAATGAAAAGAGTATCCTCATTTGTATCAATTTTTTTCCTAGCCATTTTTATAAATAGCCTTCTCAAATCAAAGTTGAATGTTAGCATTATCTACCTCCATTTTCAAGATGTAAAAGTCCACTAAAAATATCAAAACCATTAACTAAGACTAAAACATCCTCTATAACACTAATAGGATGCACATAAAAATGATCAATTAGTTGAATAATCACATTAGTTTCTCATAAAAAAATCAGATTCAAAGCTCAGTAAATTGAATATGACATGACATTAATAGATGTACCTAATTTTAGCATGGCACGCTTAATCTTCTGATCACTAATAACACAAGGAAGTGTAAACAAACTTAGATATTTGTATTTTTCAGTAATTTCCTATTTTTCATAGCTGATGCATTCTTATATAAGATTATTCTTTCCTTATCCTTTAAAGTCCTATACTTATGCATGGTTCTTTCAAGAACTTTGCAAATTTTGGAATTTTTTTATAACTTTCTAAAATTTGTATATTGATTTTCACCTTTTTGGAAATTTTTGAGAACTCTCTTTCATATTCCTCTTCTTTTGATTTTACAAGCCTATAAGGGAAAGGAGGTACACATGAATTAGTTGATATAAGTAAAGATAAAAAATCTTATACTTTTGTTAATTCTTAAGTTGGAGGTTCATCTTCACTCCTTCTCTATGCTTTTCTACCTATATTAATAAGGAAGGTCCAGATTAAATTTCCTTCCCGTTGCTTAATATCATTGCACTCATATTCTCCTTAGGATTCACCATTGTTTGTGAACAAAATTTTCTTGAAGCTTATGCTTCCAATTTACTAATTGAGGTGGTTGATTAAGTGATTTGATTTCCTAAATTCTAAAAACTTGCTCTTATTTCATGTTGAAATTGTTGAGTATTAGTAGCATGTGCCTAAACAATTTCATCTAAAGACGTACTTGAATTTGAAGATTAAGTTTGAGCATGTGTAAGTACTTGAGGTTGTCTTTTGAAATTGTTAGTTTGATATCTTTATTGCCCTTCCTGATTTCCATAACTAAAATTTGAATGATCCCTTCATCCCATATTATAATGATTAAAATAAAGGTTATATTTATATTGAGGTTAACTAGGAAATCCCCTTATTGCATTAGCTTTTTTTAAGGGAGTCTTATTATAATGTAGGCACATATATGTAAAATTTCTAGGGAATGGGCATATTATACACATTGGTTCTGATTGCAATCTATAACCATCTGACAAACTAGAGCATTTAAATCCAAAATTTTGTCTTTAAGGTTAATATTACTTACCTTATTCACACACTTAACAACACCATCCTTCTTATCCCAAACCGTCAATAATTTTTGGCCATGTTTACTATTAATTGTCTAATAACTTCAAGTATTTTATTATTAAAGTTCCTCCACTAGTTGCATCTATCATACTCCTGTCTATTGGCAATAACACTTTATAAAAGTACTGAATTAAAAGTTCGTCAAGAATCTGTGATGTGAGCAGCACATAACTAGTTAAACCTATACTAATATTTATATAATGTTTCTCTGGTATATTGTCTTATCCCACACACTCCTTTCTGATATTGGCTACTCGTGATGCAAGAAAGAACTTCTCTAGGAACATTCTTTTCATCTCATTTCATTTTGTCACTGAGTCTGATGGGAGATAATATAACCAATCTTTTGCCTTATCTTTCACTGAGAATGAAAAGACTTTGAGATTACTTTGTTCTTAAGTCACCCTTTATGGTTTCATTCTAGAGCAAACAATAAGAAATAGTGTTTAAGTGGATCTACCTTAATAGGGAGTAAGTGAATTAAACCATATTCCAGTTTGAAATATACCTCAACATTTGGAAATTGCATGTATAAGGGTTATTGATCCAAATTTGGTACCACTAACTTCCTCAACATTCTAGTGTTAGTATTTTCTATCTTTTCTTCAACTTCTTTGAACTTAAAATCTTCACTAGTTGTCAAATCAATCTTATATTTCACTTCTAAAGGTGAATGACCTCTTCCTTACTCAATCTCTTTCCTTAAACCACGTGTTGTTTTCTCAATTTTTGGATTATATTGAAGTTTATCTAGCTGAAAAGAATGAGTTATACATGACAAGAGATTAGAAGTAAACTATAAAATAATGCAAAAAAACTAAAAAACCAAAATAGTTCCCCGATAATAGGTTGTCGAGGCCCTCAAAATTGATTTTGATTCACTAAACTCTTGTAGTAATCATGGAACCATGTCGAATCCAAGAGAACTGAAAAGTAGTTTCTTAATTTTAATTGACAAAATAAAGAGGAGATTTATAATTAATTAACTAATGAACTAAAATTAACAATAAATCAATTGAATATAAAGAGTGAGAAATTCAATTTTACTAAACTCTTATTCAAGGGAAATATCTCATTCAATTGTAACATTTATCATTGGTCCAAAAAGAATAATTTTTACAATTGAAGTAGTTAGTTTGAAACACATTAGGATACAATAATAAGTCTTTAAAGTTTTCAAAATTAATTGGTTCAAACGCAATATTTAAAATAAACTTTACCCTAAATTAATTGATTATGATAGCATTACATATCAATTAGATGATAGCAATAAGCTTAATAAAACATACTAAACCCTAAATTAAATAATTCAGATAGCTACAACTATTTAACTTAGTTTTTTTGTTTCTCGTAGGTTAAATGTAAAAATTTGTAAATAACCTACTTGTTACTTGTATCAATCCTTCATGACAATTACGAATCACTGAATTTACAGATAGCTATATAATAATCAATATTAAATTAATTCATCATATTAATCAATATTAATTATTCATAAAATTTAAGAACTTAAAACAATAAATATTTGAATTAAAACATAAATCTATGTTTAGAACAAAAACTCACAAGGATATAACTAGAGTTTTGAATCCCTTTCAATCAGAATATTTTGGATTTAGCCATACATTACTTTAGTTCCATCACTAAAAATAGAAGAAAAGATGAAAGATTGAGAGAAAACTGCAAAGAAACGAAATAAAAAATTATGTATAGAAGTGTTGGGTGTGTTTTTCTCTCAATTCGTACTCAAAACCTTGCCTCCTCTTATCTTGCCAAGATTCACATATAAAAAAAATTCAAATCCCTACATGATAAGGCTAGAAATAAGTTTCCTAATTGGATTCAAACTCTTGAGGTGAATCTAACATTAAGCATGATCTCATCTTATCTACTGCAATAATTTGTCCACTTTTTCCAATATTCATGATTTTGATCAATAATGCTCCAATTCGATCCAATCTCTAATTATTACCTCCTAAAATAAAGAAATACCAATTTTCCCATTTAAGCACTAAAATTAAGCCAAAACAAAAGAGATAGATCTAATTAATATAACCAAATAATATCTTATCATGGCATAAGTATATATAATTAGGAAACTACTACCTCTTAATTCATAATTTAATCTAATCAAATTTATTAAGCATAGCTAATCTACTTGATTATCATAATAGTATATGATATTTTCATTTTCCAGTGCTAAAATATCTATTCTCCTAGTACACGAAATTTACATCATCTTTCAGCACATTATATAGTCCCTAAGAATGAATCTAAGATGGTTAGATATAAACTCAAGAATTAAGAATAAAGGCAATCGATTCATCCAATAGATAATCAAATCGTGCATTGATAATTGAAAGATCCATATCCATAATCCTAATTAAGGTTTCTAGTCACTAAACGTAATGAAAAATACAAATAAATAAATCCCAACATAAAGGAAAGAATAGCATAAAAGATTAATGAGAAGTTGTCATAGGCTCCTGCAATCTTGCTTTAAATCCTCCTCCAATGCTAAGGAAAACTAAAGCTATTAAAACAAAAACAAAGTGGTTGTCAAACACCTTTCAAAAGTCCCCTAAGTTAAACCTAACACAAGTATTTATAGATGGGTTAAAAAAATAAAATCCTCACCTAATTTAACTTAAGAAATAACATATCCTTATAAGTTATAAATTGATAATTGGCACAAGATTGGTTTTGAAACTAGTGTCGATTTTCTTTTAAAACTTTTGTGCATCACAAATAAGTATGTAACCAATCTCTAACACCAGATTATAATTTACACTTATTTTGTTTTATAACTTTCTTCGTAAAAGTATGACAGGTTTGATATTAGAAAAATATTATATTTTGAGCAACAATTTTGTTCTACTTCTTAACTTCTTTAAGCTTTGTAAAAGACACGTGCTTATATCCTTAGCAACTTTGACACATGTTATTCATTTTTCTAATAATTTCTCCATTTTTCAACATATTCAATCTAGAATTTTCATTTCGAATTCTTTTATAAAATTACTATATATCTACTTATCTTCTAAATCACTCTAAAATCTCCTCGATTGGAAAATTTTACAAAAAGTTACACTCAATTTTGTATTTTTTGCTTAAGACTGTTACCTATATGATAATAAAATAAACATAGGAAAATATTATACAATCCATATAAAATATCTTATAAAAGTGCCAATTACTGTGTAATTTTACCCTAAATAACATGTATATTTTACACCTATCAAATTCTCCCACAGTTAGCTTATTGCTTGTCCTCAAGTAATCAATAATAAATAAACCTAATTACTAACCTAGACTCACTAAAGTAAGAATATTTCTACTTTCATAAGAGCATCAAGAAATTTAACATATGCCATAAGCTTTTAAACCCCTACATATCCTTAGTGGAGGAGTTATAATCTTCTATTCACATTTAATAACACAAGGTATACATAACCAAGTTTCAAATGAATTGTAAAACTTAAACACATATATTTCTCAAATAAATTACTATATAAATAAAATAAGTAAACACTGTTATGCCTCATTTATCTAGTTTTGATATGTCAGTTTGACATTTATTTACAAGATTCACTTATTCATATAAGCATTTGAAATTTGGGTGAGATAATTTCATCATCTTCTCATGAAAATGAACTTACTATAAGCTTGAAAACCATCTAATCTTCACAACTTAAATAAATATGTACAAGAAAGGCTTCAAATAGGGTTATAATGGGGATAAAGGGTTAATTAGGCTAATCAAGAAAGAAAATAAAAGAATAAACACTCATAAGTAGTAGAGCAATAACAAATAAATTAAGAGAAGCATAAATTCTCACTCTACTAACTCCTCATATTCTTACAACTACCTCTTTTCCTTTATTCTTTTTAAGCACAAGAATACTTGCCAATCAATTTTCAACACTTTATTTATTCCTCTTTTATATTTTTCTTTCATATTTTTCTCTTTTATTTTTTAATGAGTATGAGATTCTTCTTTTTACATTGCCTCTTCCATATACTTTTCCATATACTCCACATTTATTTCATTACATCTCATTCCCAAAAATATCAAAATGCAAGTAAAAGCTGTACTAATTATAATTAGAAGTAAACTTTTTATTTTTAGGTATGAAAGAAAGGATTACTGAGAAAAAGGATAAAATTTTATATATAGCTCAAAAGGAGCTCACTAATGGATCATTATATAAAAGGTAGATAATTTGGTTCAAACATAAATTTTATGTGCTTTTATCCTCTTTATGCTTCTATGTATATTACATGTAATCTCAAAAAGATAAATTTCAAATTCTAAAAATTCAAAATCAAATAAAGAATCTACATAAGAAAGTAAAAGAATTTACATAAAGGCTCAATTTCTCATGGATCGCTTAAGTCAAATCAAATCATAATCACTCAACAAATTTATTTTATATAGCATTTATATAGTCAAATTTACATAACATTCACTTAATCGTATTATGCACCTTTTTATAATTGATCTTAACTAAGAAACATGCATAAACTCATGTCATCAGTCCAAAGTTACCAATGAGTAACTAAACACACAACTTAAAAATAAAAGAAATCTAAAATTTAAAATTTAAAGTTTTCAATGAATTTCTATCAAACTCAATTCCACCCTTACACTGGGAACAATATTGTGCTTAATATTTTGTATTAAGAGTAATAAAAAAGGATTAAAAAACCCTTGAAAACTTAAACAATTGACTTGGAAATTCTCCATCATAACTGAAAAACTACCTGAACACCTAAATAGTTGACATGAAAATTCTTCGACACAAAATACTTAATCATACTCAAAATTTACACACTACTCGACATTGATGAAGGTTCAAAAATAATAAAATATATATTAAATTTAAATTTTCAATATTTTTTATTCCACAAACTAAGCAAAAAATAAAAGTTAGTTAAAACAATACACAATGTAAAACATCATAAACATCTTGATCTTAACTACATATATGCATGTGTGTAGGGTTAATGTCACTGGGGCAGTGGAGGCTACAGTCGAATTCATTGTAGATATGCTAATGTAGACTCTAGCTTGAACTCCATTGTTGAAATCTCTTCCTAAAAGCTGTTAATGGATGACACTAACTTTAGCATCACTGCCTCTTGTGACCTAATAGCTACCATAATTTATTCTCATTGGTCTTTAACATATCCTTCATTGTTATCTCATCTTGCCTCTTAAATTGGGATGTCTGGATGTCCCATATCAAGTTTATGTAGGTTAATCCACCTATTGTTCTCCTAAATACATTGAAACAAATGCATCTTTTTTTATTTTTGTCTATTTAGTCTTCATAACTTCAACACCAAAGAGTTACACCCATTACATCTCCAATAACTCACTAATTAATACCAAAAATACTAAATTTTTATTTTGTATCATGTGTCAAACTACGTTGCTGATAACGTCTCACCTAAAACATTAGAAATTATATGTAAGAGGTACAAGTATGTGGTTCAAATTTGGTTCAACACACTGGATTGAGGCTCTACATTGTATCTTAATATGTAAGCTACTAGTTGGGGTTGTATGGCTAGGTGCTCACACACGAAGTGCCTTTGCCTAATAAAATATAGTATACCTAATACAAATCTATACAATACAACCTTTTGGTTTAACCTATCTTACCTTGATGGCCTCCCACTGTGAAAGCTCAACCTTTTACCTCCTTATGGTAGCCTGAGATGCTCCTCAATTATCTCCTAGAAAATCAACACCTTAGAGTCCATACATAGGAGTAAATAGGCAGGGATGTTGGTTTAAACTTCTTTATATTCTTATAAAACTTTTTTACCATCTCTAGGTAATACTCTCCTTATATAATCAACAAATAATCCCACTAGAATCTTCAAAGCATGTCCCTAATCTTAAAGGCCCTATCAATATCTTAGATTATGGTCTTTTCAATAACCATTTACTATTGCTTTGTTTATTATACCATTCATTGTTCTCTTAGTTTGTAAATCTCAAAATGTCCTCGATGGGGGCAATTTTGAAAATGAAGATGGAATTTGACTTCTCCTAGTCTTTGTAATGGTTTTTAGAGCCATATTTTTTAATACACACTATCAAATATGCCAACTTGTCCATAACTTGTAAACTTTAGACTATAAGTTCATTGCTTACAACTTCTTCTACACTTCCAATAATCACAAAAACCCTAAAAACAAGCATAACATATCACAATTATCATGAATTCCATAATTCCAAGTCAATCTTCTCACAATTTTCTAAGAGCATTACATAATCAACAATTTCTCCTCACTTCAACTCAATACTCAATCTTTAGTGTACTATTATCATAAAGTTAGAGAGATGAACTTACTTGGAAAATGGAGAAATTAAAATAGGTTCCCTATATCTCTAAAAAATCCATTAGATGCAAAATTCCAAATTTGTGTCTTTTTAGAGCAAAATTTTGATGAAATGGGATGATTTGGTATTTTGACCTATAATTTTATGTTTAAAGGAATGATTTGGTATTTGAAAGTTTATATTTTGTTATTAGAATTTAGATTTAGGTGAAATGGGAGATTTTAGACGTTAGGTGGTAATAAAGAAGAAGAAAATCAGTTTTGAGTTGAAAAAACTCGAGTTCAGCTTTTATAATGTTGAATCTAGGATGAGACTAGCACCAGACACACTATAACAACAATTTTAGTTTTTTTTAATGTTTCATCAAAGTATTGTTCATTAATAGGACCTAACACTAGACATACTTCCTATATTAATGTCAATTCTATTATGTTTCCAAATGCTCTTCTCTGTTTGTTTTAATATTAACTCCTATCCCTCTTTTCAAACCAATATTGGTTATCCTCTATAACCCTCAATTCATGCTTCACTTTCATTTATCTGTCTTCTTTCTACTAAGTCTCATTTCCCTTATCTTAAAGAACATAAAGTAGTGGAGAAAGTTAGAGTATTACCTTAAAAAGTGAGATTGCTTCTTCATGTACTGAGAAAGTAGCTTGATCACATGGCAATAAAGTGGGCATTTTTTAAGACTATATTTTCTATATGTTTAGAGGAGTTAGTGGCCAAAAATGCATAACTCCCTGTTATTAATGGAAGAAGTAGCAATTCTCTATTAACTTGTTGGGTTAGTGAAGAAAGTGGGTATGCTATCTTGCTTAATCCTAAATTTTTATAAGATTATATAAAGATATCCTTTGTAGTTTATTTAAAATATTGAAGAGTACATCCAATCATCTATAAGATATAGTTGAAAACTTCACGGAAAATTTCTTGTTAAAAGTTTTAAGTAGGGAGTTCTTAAACAATCATATAATATAATACTTCAAAGAGAAAGTAACTCGAGTCTTTTGTATTATTTCTTTAAGAATATATCAATAAAATTTTATTTGTCACATATCTCTCTTGTTCATCTTTTGAACGAGTTTTGCAAAATATTTTGTATTAAGGATGAATAAAATACTAAAAAACGAATGATGTAAGACTTTAAAAAATAAACAAGCTTGTTACCTGATAATCACAAAATTTAAATCTTCCTAAATACTTAACTACCATATAAGGACTTTAAAAAATTTATTCAATTCTACTACATCCAAAAGAAATCCTTATAGCATTTATTATATGCCACTTTTGTTCTTGTGTATGAAACACTTATCACTCAAAACAATGTATTTTTATGGTATAAAATAATATATCTTAATCCCCTCATAATATTATAATACTTTAATAAATAGCTAAATAATCATAAATAGAAGTAATTTCCTATTAACTTCATCATTACAAATAGGTTAGAGAATGTGGTCGATACTAATATAATTAAATTAAACGTAATTTTATCCATTTTGAGCAAGAGTTTTTTAATGACTTAAGCCATCTTATTATTTAAACTTAACGTATCAATTCTCTACTTAGCTTTTATCATACTTAATTAATGATTTACCACTTAATTATGTCTATGTAATTCATATTGTATGCAATCATCATTTTTACAATAAAAATTTGATAAAAGATGAAAAATAATGTCAAATTATATTAAATCTTAATTAAGAAATTTTGTTTTCTTGTTTTGAATGTTTGTACTCTTATTTCATTTGATTAGCTAATCAGTTCTTCCTCAACAAAAATTTTATTAATCTTGTTGCAAATGATTTTAAGTGCTAATTTAAAATATATATTTAGAAATAAGTAAAATGAACCGATTCCTCTTAGATAGATTTAGAGCTCAGGCTTGGAAAATAGTGTTAGTGTTTGTCTTCAACCTAAACACTCTTATAATAAAAGTTTACAACCTTGGGATGATAATTGAACGTAGAATGGGAGTGTCTCCATTTAGGAAGAATATAAGACCCTATACATGACCACATTTGATGAATTTTGGTTGAAATAAATGTTATGAATACCGTACTAACATAGTACTGAATTTGGTCTAGTATAGTACAATATCGGTATTAGTACCAATTAATATCGAAGTATCATTTCAATAATTTTTTAAAATTATGATAGTCATTCAATATATTATGCTATATAAATTTATATCAGCCCTATTTCAAAAAATTATAATCATATAAATTTAAAGTAATATTTTCTCTTTATTTATATTAATAATACTTTTCACATATAAATAATAACTGCAATTAATATAAAAAAGATCATTTAATTATTATACAGATATAAAATTAAAAATAATAAAAATTCTTAAATTTTTACAATTTACATCATAAATAATAATTACATTAAAATATCATATGGTGAGAATAATATAGGTCAATGACTCTATAAGTATTATAACAATAGTTCATACTGAGGAACAAAATAAAGTAGAAGTGAAACCTAAAACAAACAAAAAAAACTAAAAGTTATAGTTTTATATTTCTACTATATACATATAATTTAATATACACATCAAATACAAGTGAAATTAAAAGAAAGAGAAAAAAATGAAAAACCTGGAACTTTATTCAATGTATATCCACTTGAATCGTACTAACTCCAATTTTTATTTGGTATAAAATCCTCATTATTGAGAGAAGTCTCATCATTACTATCCTTTAAATTTAAATGCACTAAATGACATATCAATACTTTTTTTATCTAAGATTTTATTCTAAGTCACTCTCATATATAAAACTTCATTCGTCACAAACTAGATATGCTAAAAGATTGATATGGCTAAGGCAAATTGAATCTATCAAACTCCTTGTTCTATTAAGTGTCCCAGTAAACAAATAAAATAAATTATTAATAAATTATAAGAAATCATATTTAACTTAATAATGATAATAACATACCTTTTTTGAAGCTTTAAGTAGTATAAAACAAAGACCAAATTGTTCAATCTTTTGTATTACAATCTATTCCTTTTTTTAATGGATGAATTCAAATGTGTTCTAATTCTTTTCACACTTAGTTGTATTCACACATTGACCCAGATTTCAAATTACAAACCTTTATAATTTTAGAACACCACTTCAGAATTGGTCTCACTAAGCAATTATAAGATAACAAGAGTAACATTATAAATAAAATGAAGTGATGATTAATTTCAAACAAGTAACAAAAGTCAAGAAATATATACCTAGATTAAGTTTTTCTCTTTGACGAATTACAATAGGCATCCCAAATTCACTACATGTAACCTTATATGCCTCCATTTATGAGTTAAGGAGATCTTGCATCATCTTATGTGCAACAATAGTTGTGAAAGTTAATAGCATTCCCCTATTAACTTTAACTTTCTTTATAAAACTTGTGCTAATAGTATTTAAAATTCCCTAACAATAAACAATAGAGAATAAGTTGCCTTTCCTAGTTTTGATTGATGACTGCATGATAAGGTGTATAAAAAGAAGGCCTATGTTTCATATTGGCTTTAATTGTCTCCTTCACCCTCTATGGTGTTATTGTTACCTTCATATCAGTATTAGCCAGATGAAGATTTTTTCTTAAAAGCTCAAAAACTTAAACAAAAAATTAACATTGGGATCAAAATTTATGTCCTTCAAATATAATTCTAGAAATTTATATTCTAGCATTAGACTTGGCATACAAAGATACAACTCACTTATCACTTGTAAACAATTTTCTAAGCTTCTTATTCATTAGAACAAAACATTGAAGTGATAAAACAACAAATCTCAAATCTTATAATGGAAGGACAATACAAATTCCTAAAGTTAGTGAAACACTTTCTTATCAAATTTAGAACCCATACATAATCATTAAAGAACTTGGTTATTTTTGTTATTTTTTCTTAAAATATGCATAATTTCATTAATGATAGGAAAGTATCTAACATATCCTATATTTAATCCAATAAAAATTTATACTTACTTTAAAACATTTTTTTCTAACTACTTTATAAGAAGAATTAATATCAATGATGAATCGTACATTATTCTTAGGTCTAACTTCATTCACAACTTCATCAAATATCTTAAACAAAGTATCAACATTTCTTACAAGACCAGATGCATCAATGGAATTTAAAAACATTGTCTCCTTAGTAGAATAAACCAAAAAATTGATAATAGGCTTATATTTCCTATTTGTCTAATCATCACATATGATCAAACACCTATAATTTGCTTAAATCATTCTTCTTTTAAGCATATAACTTTTTATTTCATAAATAGATATGTTTAAAAGATTACCTTTTTAGTCATCAATTGAAGGAATTTTAGATCATGAATTGTAAGAGGCAATAACATCTACCATATGCTAGTAATAATAAGACTGAGCAACATTGAAAGATACATATGCATCTTTTCACCAGTTAGTCATTGCCATATCCATATTATGAGTTGCTTCTTTAGATTGTAAGCCATTGCAAATTGAAGGTTGAGTTTTAAGATTTGTTTAAGGAGAAAAAGTTTGATTTTTTTCTTCTTCTCTTCCTCACATTACGTGTAGAAATCCCTTCTTGTTGATTTGGAATACCACCTTCAATATTGCCAATATCATGTTGACCACTGCAAAATGAACTTCCACTACCAATTTCATAGTTCAACCTTTACTTTATGTCTTTCTTATTTTAATATTCTTCAAGTTAAGTTTTCATTTTTCATTTCACACCATGACTAACTTTCTTATAAGGCTTCACATTACCTTTGATCCCAGTTAAATGCTTTTTTAATTTGTTGATTCCCCAACCTTTCAAATGTTTATTACAATACAGATAAATAATAAGCTTCTTTATACTAGGAACTAATTTAGCATAAACCCTACCTAGATCATCGAATCTTCTTGCACTTAAAGAGGATATATTATTAGGAGTACTTAAACTTTCTTTCATAAAGATAATAAATTAATATATTAAAATTAAATTAATAGCTTCATATAAAAAAATCTATTCTCACAAGGAACTTAATAGCCTTGGTTAGTGTTGGCAAAATTAGAAAGGATAGCTAAACTTGGTCATCCCATTAAGTTAATTGCATGTTACTTGTGCTTTTATATCAAATATTTTATTTTTCATATCATATTTAGTAATTGCAATAATGTATTTGAGAATTTAGCTTGTAAATTTGAAGAATTGAACATATTTCTTAAACTGAAAAAGAAGATAATTATATAGCTTTTCTGGTAATACAACCACATGCTAGAATATCAAATCCATTATGATATTGCCATAAGTTTTTGAAATTATATTTAAATTTTGAACTGCCAAGCTATATTTTTATGTATCACTGTGATGGATATCTTAACTCCTTATAATCCCTGTCTAATATAACTATCATTTTTTAGACAACTATACTTTAAGCATTTGTTTTATCATCATCATCATCATCCAAGTTTTGCATTCTAATTTATAGAATTTGTTGCTTTTTAGAGGGTGATACTGACTAATACATCAAGTGAATGGGTGAGTTGTGATGACATTAATAAAGCCAAATACTCCTTGTTGGAAAGTTCTTTCTTTCTTTTTCTTTTAACCCAAACCATTCTTAGATCACATAAATTACAACTCATATGTAGCAAAACAAACATAACTAAAAAACACACAAATAACCAAACAAATAACAATATAAGATTGTCGGGTCGTAGGACAATGGAAATTGGTTTTAGTAGGCTATAGGGAGAGTTTGGAATGCAGAGATATGCCGGCAATGAAAAGTTGGTGGTTAATGACATTACAGTGGAGCTAGTGCATTGGTACAAGGCTAAGGAGGTTAGGAGCTAATGCATTGGTGCAAAACATACCTTAATAGAATGTTTGATATAGAGGAAACTAGTGGAAAACTCAAGGAGCCGACCCCTCTATTAGAGGATAATCGAAGCACTAAGAATTTTTTTTTCAGAATCAAGGAGAAGATGAAGATATTCCTTTCCCACGGACCTTTAGTAGTACTCTTTTAAAAAAGAATAACCTAGAGGATCAGAATCAGTTTGAAGATGATCAAGAGTTGGAGTTGACGAATGAGGACGTGATAATCAACAAAGAGGGACCTATTCCTTCAATTTAGTTTTCTAGAAAAGATTCAGGGTCTATTGGAAAAGCCTTGGAGGAAAGCCATTATTGTGAATTTGTTAGGGCATCGAATTGGTGTTACAATCTAGACTACAGGCACTATAGAAAACTGAGGGAGATTTTAAGATCATCAATCTTGAGAACGATTTTTTCCTAATCAAGTTTGAAGGTGATAACGATCTATAGTAAATATTAATGGGAGGCCCTTGGATATTCTTGGGCATTATCTCACAATTCAATTACGAATGCGGGACTTTAGAGGAAGGATCATATAATTCGAAATGTTGTTGTAAAAAGCATTCTTAGCATGGTAGGATTGTTAATTGGGAATGTCATTAAGATTCATTATTTTACCGAAAATGCTTCAAGAGAAAAATATGCTAAACTAGTAATTAAAATTAATCTAAGTAAGCCTTTAGTGTCCCAAATTATGGTGGATGGAGTTATACTAAAGGTGGAGTATGAAGGTTTGCTCGCAATATGCTTTACTTGTGGGACATATGGGCATCTGTTAAGTACTCGTCTAGAAAATGCAAAATAGGGTGAGGAGAATGACAACTTGAACAAGGATAGTAATGTGGCTGTTGTGGCCACTGTTGGGTTTGGCTCCTTTGTTGTCCCATATTGGTTGGAGACAACAATTGGGGCAAGACTCTTACCTATATAAGGAG
>JANTPM010000002.1:14921923-14941125 GCA_025434745.1 Erythroxylum divaricatum
AAATTGAGTGAACCATCGATGATGGTTACCTCACTGAGTTCGCAAAATTCACCCAAAATTTGCAATTATTTTTCAGGTCCCAAAAGAATACCCCGTTAGACAACGGGCGTATAGCATCTGCTTGTGAATGAGAGAAGTGGTCGAGATTAGTTCGCATCTGCATTAGTGTATGATAAATTCTGTATAAAATTGTATTTTTTGAATTTTTGTACAAATGACTAGGTCAATTTGTAAAGTCAACGGGTTAAATTAATTTGTATTTATGAAAAGGGCCTCGTGGTCATTGTACTTACTAGTGAATGTGTATGTTAATTGATTTCCGCGTATTGTATGTTTGTGTTTTCAAAAAAAAATTATACTAAGTTTGGACTGAGTGATGTAGCACGTCACCCTCGTAGGAGAGTAGAGAAAATTACATCTTGTTAATTGGGCAACTGTCTGTCAGCCCAAAAAGCGGGGGGCCTTCGTTTTAAGCGAATCTGTCCCTCTAATGATGCTTTGTTGACCAAGATGGGATGGGCTCTGATTACTCAACCCACAGCCTTATGGGTTTGGATTATATGTGCTAAATATTGTTTAACCACCCGTCACCTCCCGCATACCATCGATAGGAAGGGGGCTTCGAGTGTTTGGCGAGGAATCTCTGCAACTTGGCAGTTTATCCACCAAGGTATTTGATGGGAGCTGGGAAATGGTCGACGCATTTACTTCTGGTTGGATCATTGGGTAAAGGATTGAGGACCTCTTATTTATGCACTGACCTCCCCAATTCCCGATAGCATTCTTCACACTACAATTGCGGACTTTCTGAATGAAGACTACACCTGGAAGTGAAACCTGTTTCAACAGTACCTCCCGTCCATAGTCTGTTTGGATATTGTGGACCTCCTCCCGAATGTAACGAGCACAACAAAAGATAAAATGCGATGGGCCCAACTGAGCGCAGGAGGTTCACAGTGGCGTCTGCCTATACCCTGATCGAAGGGAGTACCAGGGATGCTCATGACAACATTTGGGCTGTAATTTGAAAATGGGTAGGGCCTTAGCGGATTAGGGCTTTCCTTTAGTTAATGACCAAGAACAAGCTACTCACCAATCACCAAAGGATGACACGACATCTATCTGCAGATAGCAATTGTCACTTCTGTGGCCAAGAAGAGACTAATTTACATGCCATCCGAGATTGTCCACAAGTGCAAGCTTTCTGGAGTAAATTTCCCTAAGATCTGGTTGATGCGGAGTTCTATCACCAAGATGTGGAAAAGTGGATTAACTCTAATCTTACGAAGCATACACCGATGCTGCGTTTTGACTGGGTTATTATCTTTGGAGTAGCCTGCTGGTTTGTATGGTAGTAAAGAAACAAAAGTCTTTTTGACATTGTCTTTAGTTGGCTGGAAGATGGTATTCGGGCTGTTATGGACTATGTGGAGTGGATAGATAGGGCCCCAGTAACGGAAAGCTGTCTGTTTCAAGCTCAGGGCTTACTCGTGGATAGTTTAGTGGGGTGGACCAAACCGCCTGAGGACTGGATCAAGCTTAACACTGATGGAGCGGCTAAACAAGGGGCCCACCTTGTAACATATTGGAAGGAGCTCGTTGTTAGCAGCCGAACTCAGGGGTATCCATTCAGGTCTTACTTTGGCTTGATCGATTGATTATCGACGAGTCATTCTTGAAGTAGAGTCCTTGGAAGTTTAACATCCTGTCCTCCTCAAATGCAAATTTAGCGGAGCTTAATTTTTTGGTGGCAGATATCCGCAGACTTCTTCGATGAGATTGAGAGATCAACTCCAATATATACATCGAGAAAGGAATCAATGTGCAGATCACATGATAACTCTAGCAATCCTAGCTAACCCAGTATGCATATTTTACAGGAGCCTCAGCTGACAGTCATGAAATTTCTTCACATAGACAAACAAGGAGTTTTGCACCGTCCTGCGCTAGCTAGTTTTCTTCTGTTGCCTTTTGGCTTTACGATTGTAAAAAAAAGAAGAAGCTAGAAATCGGTCAACCAGGATGGCTTGTTGACTTGTCTCTTAAGCCTCGTTGTTGATTTGAGGACTCCAATTGAGTTCTTGTTGATGTATCAATGGTGGTCTCTCTCCATAAATGGAAGATTTGGGTCAGATCAAAGCTACTGAAAGGCCTGTTGACGTTCCAGACGAAGGCTTTTCGTGTGACCTCCTTTGGTCAGACCCTGGTGCTGACATCCAAGGTTGGGGTGGCAATAACAGAGGTGATCAGGTGACTCTCCTACTCCTTCGGAGCTGAAAAAGTCTCCGACTCCCTCACGAAACATAAATCTGTTTGTTATATATATCATCAACTCAAACTCCCCAATAGCCAGCCAAAACCCAATTTTCTTCTGCTCCCCATATCCACATAGTCTTAGTTTCACTCTTCCATCTTAGTTTCACTCTGTTTCATAGCGAATTTAGTCTGTCTTTAAAGCGTTCTACTAAGAAATGATAAGTAATCAAGTTGAAAGTAAGCTCCAGGTGACAAAGGCGAGTAACGGCTCGAGAAAAATGTGAAAAGCCTTTAATGACTAGAAATTCCTTTTTCTTTAATTCACCACAGTTCTGATGCTGTCCACAATAATTAATTTCTTCAACAGTACACATAAAGATCGATGAATGGCTTGATTTGAGATAAAGCATTCATTCATATATGATATATATATACAGTATGAGCATTTCACGAACGAAAGAAAGAGAATCAAAGCCAGAATGAAATGAATTGTCAAAAGAGTATAGCCTCAGAACAATGTCCGAATAGCCATGACAACTTAATTGGTCCTTCTTCATTGGAGTACGACGACACAGTTATCAGCTCTTACTCAATTGGTCTTTCTTGGCCTCTGTAGTCTCATCCGCCTTTGGTCTTGTATTCAAAAGAACCTGCACCAGAAATATTTTTAATGCAGCCACATTTATTGACAACCTATACACATTAGCAGCTAGATCAGGAGACATTCTAACCTTTCGAAGCATCATGTTTTCATTGGTCAAAGTTGAAATCTTCTCTTCCAGTTTTGAGTTTCTTTCCTGCAACTCCTTTTCTCTTGATTCCAGGTCATTGACATATATCTTTTTCCTTTCTCGGGCTTGTTGAGCTGACACCCTATTCCTTAACAACCTGCCAGAGGAAAAAGAGTCCAAATATCTAACTGCTAGAAATTTTTATATATGCATGCTACAAGACTACAAATCGATAGAGAAAACAAAATCATATTAGCGTCAAGTTTTAGCTAGCCTAAACGTTCTCTTAAAAGACGTTTCGGCAGTTATGGCAGAAAACGTTTATTAAGACGTTTCGGCAATTTTCAGAAACGTTTCATTACAGTGTTTCAGAAGACGCTGTGGGGTGAGGATTTCTGTACCTCTTGAGCCGTCGATATTCTTTATCGATAGGGTTTCGTCCTCTTCGACGCTTTCCGGATTGAAGCTCTGAATTGTTGTTGACGACGTTAGTACTAGATTCAATGGTGTTCTTAATGACAGTCGAAGAGTTGATTGGTGGTCGTACTTCGACATCTGGAACCGTGAAAAGGTCTTCGACGTCGCTCTCTTCTATATATATAAGATATAAACTTGAAAATTACAACAAAGAAAATCTCCTATCCTATGTAGCCAAAGTGGCAGAGGGTATCGGTATCCGTATGAATATAAATATAGGGGAAGTAATGGTTACCTAATTTGCTCTGCATGAGGGAGAGGGAGGTGGCGTTGTCGTCGTTACTGTTTTTATTCATCCTAGAAGATGAGCTGCTGGTAGCCTCAACCTCCTCTCCGTCTTGACTTGAGTATAGGTAGTTACTGACTGTACCATGATCCGTAGCATTTGGAAGCGTCATCCCGAAACGAATTGGGGATTAAATAAACATTTTTATATATAACCAAACATTTTCATGTCGTTCCAAATCCAATCCAGTTGAAGAAGGGTTCTAGAAGACAACGGCTTTGGCTGACGAAAGAACACGTTGATGTGTAGATAGCCGCTATTTGCATGCACCTACTTGTCACACATACAAACATCGGCTCACCTGATTGCATTCCTAGGCCGAGGCCTAGGCCTCTGTTCGGTCTGGCCAAACAAAGCCCTAGTTATGTTGGAACGACTAATGATTATCAATAATACTAATCTAAGGACAAAAAAAGAGTATCTATCGTTCGATTGGATTCAACCCGCAGCCTGTTTTCTTATAATCTTACGCCTTGTTTAGTGAAGAGTTGATAAGGTTTTTTTAGCTAATTGATTCATTTTAACTTGTTAATTTTATAAAAAAATTGTGAGGGTTATTTGATTATTAGCTAGTTGGATTGCCTAATCAATTTCTTTTAAATAACTATTTCTTCTCTACGTGATCATAAAAATTGAAGTTTACAAATAGACAAGCAATTACTTTAAAAAAATATAAGTTATGCTTATAAATGTAAATGCCAAATTTTAATGTGAAAAATAATGTCTAAACTTTTTTTATGAAATAACATTATTGACATTAGTACTCTACTTCTAATAATCATTTTTTATAATTAAATATTTAAATTTTAAATTCTTATAAGAATATTCAACGAAATACTAAGATATATAATATTCATATCTTTATAATTTTTTAAAGTTAGGCCCTCATAAGTTATTTACTACATAAATAGTTAATAGTAAATAATTAATTTTACCAAATTCTTTAATAAATAGCTAATACAATTTATTGATCAAATCAACTAATAAAATCAATTATCAACTATCAATGATAGAATTAACTACCAACTAATATAATTGTTATAAAACCGAAACTAAACTTAAAGAATATTTGGGAGAGGAGAATTCTTCTTATAAATTGGTGTGTCTTACATCAAGTTAACCTTCTATTTATAGTACAAAATTTCTAATAAAATACAATCATGATAATAGAAGTGGTACACTAACAATTAAGTGGTGCATTTGGTGCACTAACAATTAAGTGGTGCATTTGGTGCATTAACAATTAAGTGATGTATTAACAATTAGTGGCACAGTATATTATTTCTATCTTTTATAACAATTTTCTTAATCTAATGGCATCGTTGACTCATAGCGCTACAAACAAAAATTTTGTAAAAAAGTAATATGGGTCTTTTATATAAGTTAAGATACGTAAAATTTATGCTTCTGTTTTCCTCTTTACAATTGTATTTATTTATGTTATTCAGATAAGCCTAATCTTACTAAAGCTAGTGGAGAAAAGTCAAATTTGAAGTTTAATTTTTTAAAGTGATAAATAAAATAATTTAATTTTCTAAAATGTTAAATAAAATAATTATACCTTTACAAAATAAAGACGACAATAGGCTGACTTATGACCTCAAATTCAGATGTTTCTAATGGGTCGGCCATGGGTTAGGCTTACTTGAGGCTCAATTGCTCTATGTAAAATAATATTGATTTGTTTAGAATAGTTAAGTCTCGAATAGGTTTGTCCAATCCTAGATCTAATTAAAAAAAGATATTATTTTATACTTTTAATTTAAAAAATTTACTAGACTGGCCTATGGGTCGGCCCATTGCCATCCCTATTTAAAAAATTTTCTAAATTTATTTCAATATTAGCATAATACTCATGCTTTTATATCAATTTTAAATTTATTTAAACTTATAAAAATTATTTTTTATAAAAATTATTGATACGATGTTTTAAAATTTTATTTTATTTAGTATATATTAAAATTAATTTATAATATGTAACCCTAATTGCTTTAGAATATTGATGTCTACCTAAAGTTGAGACATTATAACTTAATTTTTCATTCTTTCTTGATTACTTTTCTTATTAACTTTTAGTTGTTTTCATCATATCAAGATGAACAACTATCAATTATTATGATAGATAAATAAATTAACAATTGGAAATGGGTATCTAGAGATTTTACTCACAAAAATTAATTGCCTAATTAAAATTATCATTTATTACCGTTGTTTATTTTTAAGTAATTTATTACCCTTGTTGATATTTAAATTTATCTTATAATTTACTTTAAATATAACAAAAGTTTAGTTAGATAAAATGTTATAAATAGACTTCAAATTTCATAATTATAGTTTTTTCAAATTTTATTCAGATATATCCATATGGTTTTTTAAAATTAAAATAGCTTTTAGAAAATTGGAATTAGAAATGTATTTTCATTAAGTTTTTGTTATTAAAAATATTAAATATGAAAAAGTATATATTATTTAATTCAATACATTATTATTTTAAATTTATTATTGTAAATGTATGTTATATTTATTATTGCATACTTTTTAAAGAAATATAATAGAGTTCTGCATTAATATACATATAAATTTTAACTTAATTTACATGTAAGTATGCTTCAATTATAAAAATTTATTTACTTGAAAGGATTAAGAAACACAAAATTCTCATGTGATTTAAGTAACTTTAAATAAGTTCTCGAACTTTTAAAACTCTCAAAACTCTTTATAATTTTTAATTTTTTAGAAAATTATTTTTCTTAAATTGTTGTTAAAAGATAACAATAAAAAATGTGTGACATAAACATCATGCGGATCAAATCAAGTAGGAATAACATATTTGTTAGTACCAAATCTTTTGAGGTTTTTTTAGTCCAATACCAAATCTTTTAAAATTTTTAATTAACCTGTAAAAACTCATTCTCTTTAGGTCAAAACGTTTACTTTGTTAAGTTTTTGCTGAAGTGACCAAAAGATTGATTTTAAGCTAACATTTAGACTACATATAACAATAGATTGGGTTTGAAAATTTTTGCCCAAGTCCAGGCCAAGCCTGAGGCCCGATCAGACCTTCGACACTTAAACGTGACTTGGCTCGACTCAACTTAATTTTTTATTTAAAAAATAAAATTAGAAAAATATGTTCATTTTACTCAAAATTACATTGTTTTGCCTATGTATTTCAGGCTATAGGCCAAGTTGGTTCTGGGCATCTCGAGTTTGACCACAACTTGAGGCCTAATTTTTGAAAAAAATGTCGGACACCTAGTGAACCTAAGTTGACTTTGGGCAAAACTACCAAGACTAATTTGGATATCTATGTGGCAATATATTAACTAATAAACATCCACGTGGATTGACCCATAATCTATAAACTTTATTCTTAACATATAAGTTATTACCCACTTTTCCAAAATCTAACCCTTAGTTTGCGTTTGTGAAAATAATTTGTCTTTTGAAATTTGCACTTCTAATGTTTCCTTAGTCCATCACTACCTACATTTTCTTAATCCCTCATTGTGTTTCCTTGATTCCTTATGATAAACTTGTATACGTCTTTCCTTGGTTGGTATGTTTGCTCCTTATGATAAACTTATGCTTTTATTCTACTTTTTTATGTGTTTTGTCAAGTGGGGACAATAATAATAAAAGATGAGGGAGCTTACAACGAAGATGACATTAGCTAGTCTTTTTTGTTTTCTCCACTCTTGTTAAATTCCTTCCCCCTTTTAATGGTTTTTTTATTATATTTTGGTTTTCTATAATTTTTTTCTCATTACTACTTATTATTAGTAGACACCATTGGTGTAGTCTTTATAATATGGAATGTTTTATATTGGTAGTTTTGTTGATTAATTTGGTAATAAGCATGGTTTCCAAATTGGGCTAACATATTTTTCTTTTTAAAATTAGTGTGAAGGTGTTTGTGATCTTAATAGTACTCATTAGTCTGTTACCATTGTTGAGAAGGAGAAGCTAATAGCTTCCATTAACCAGTACCATATCTTAGTCTCTTGGGGTTCATAGACTTAAATTATTACTTTATGGTGTTATGTCTGTGTTGGAATCCATTACGTTAATGGCCATTGTTTTGCAAACCTTATGCAAATGTTAGTAGCCATTTGAAATTAATGTTGTTACTTCAATTGAATCTCAATAGCTTATTAATATTATTATGTATCTGAATAACATTTTTATATGCAAATCGGGGATGTTTTGTTTAGTAGGTTCTTTAGTTTAATTAGGTATGTTATTGATATTTTATATTATGATCTTGCACTCACAAAATGGAGAGATCATTATAAAAAAGAATGGTCTACTTTAATTTGGTTCGTTATTTCATGCTATAATATGTTCCTTGCTGCCTATTAATTTGTGTTTGTAGTTATAGTTGAATGCTTTATTATGGATAATTTTTAGTTTGAGGTTTGTTTTTAGCTTTAATGTTTTGATAAACATGGTAATTAAAGGACAGAACTTAGGGGTAACACCAACATTTAATATCTAGTTTTAGGGTAACACCAACAATTAATATCTTATCTAATAGAAGATATATATACATTATCTTTTCACTTTTGTGATAATTGTTTTAAATAAAGAATAGTGCCACATGTAGGTAATATTAATACCAAGCTAGGATCATTTTTGTACTAGTGTAACCAAGGATAAACATTTATTTAACTTAATTCATACAAATATTTGAACTTGTAATGCTACTATGGTTTATGTGGACTATATATAGTGCTAGATTGTGCTTATGCATCACCAATAAAGTGCTTTTCATGTAATTAAAGCCTTTATGCCTAATATAACATTGATAATTATATCTAGGTAAATGGAGATTGATGTTTAGGATGAGAAATTAACTATATTTTATGGTGAAAAGTTTGTCTATGCAAAATATATTAAATATGTGGGTAGAAAAGTTAAAATATGGAGCATTGAAATTGATAGGCTTTATTATTGGAATCTTAAAAGGTTACTCATGGAAGATCTTAAAGAACCTAAAGTAAATAAGTTTAAATATAAGGTGCTAGGTGGTAATCTACAAAAAGGGTTAATAGAAGTGAGAAGGAGGGATTCTTGTATGGTGAAGATATGTAAGCTTATTATAGAACATAAGGTGATAGAGATCTATGTTGATCATGGATCCAATTTTCCATATTTAGAACAAAAATGTGGATGTTAATGTTGAGGTTATTATTGGAGTGAGAATGATGTTATTGATGTTAAGAAAGAAATTGCAAATGATGTTATTGATATTGAGCATAAAGATCTAGATATAAAGATAATGAAGTTGATCCAATTGCTCAAGAATATGATATATTTGTTTGTGTAAGAATTAGAGAGCAGTTCAATTTAGATTTAGATTATGAAGATTTGAAATTGAGTACCAATTTAGCTATTTCACCGAAAAAGAGACAACTAAATAAAAATAATCGAGAGTAATGTCTACAAAATATAACAAAAAAGGAAAAGTTAAAAAAAGCTAATGATAGGGATGATAATAATGGGAATGACGTATAAGATGAAATTATGTCAGATTGTTTGATTCAAACGACAATTATAGTTTTTAAGAAGAAAGTGGTTCAGATGTGCAAGATAGGTTAAAAAGATAAATTAGGACTTTGTAGATTTAACTCTAAAAAAAAAAAGAATGAGATTCAATTTGGTGTGTTGTTTGAGGTTTCTAACCAGTTTAAGCAAGTATTGTAAATGGTATGTTTCAACTAGCTTGGTAAAAGATTTGAATATTTTTTAAGTAAGTAATATGAATTTTTATGTTTATTTTCAATTTATACATAACTAAAGTGTGATATTGTAACAATCTTTATGAATTGTTAAAGTGTGATATTGTAACAATCTTTATGAATTGTTTAATATAAGTGTTATTAAATATAAAGAAAGAACATTATCACAATGCTTAAGGCAATTAGAGCATTTTTGATGAAGAGATTAGTTAAAAATAAAAAGATAGAAATAAAATGGATAGATAGGATTGGTCTAAGAGTAAAAAATAAATTAAGAGTTAATAAGGAGTTAAGCATCGATAGAGAACTTGAGAGTAATTGTATCGGTGGATTAGTCATAATATAATCCACGCTGTCAACTTGAGACATAGGACATATAGTTATAGAAGTTGGAATGTTACAGGAATCCTATGTTCTCATGTTGTTGCTGTCGTCGAGTACAATAATGAACTAGCTGAAAATTTTATATCACATTGGTTTATGAAGAATAAGTATTTATAGGCTTATTAACATATGATAGAACCAGTTTAATGAGAGAAATTTTAGACTAAAATCGAACTTGAACCACCATTACTGCCTCCACTTCAAAAATGTCAAGTCGGCCAAAAAAGAATACAAGAAAGGAGATTTAGAATAATTCTATCATAAGATATAAGTTATTAAGGACAAGAATAAAACCTTTAAGAAGGACATAACAAAAAAAACATGTTCAATGAAGGTGATCACAACAAGCTTCAACTAATGGCCCTATCAATTTGAGTGTAAATTAACACAATAATTTTGACAATATTTGTTTATTTCTTAATTGTATATCTTGGTCATTTTTCCTTATATATGTACAAACTATATGCGATGTGGAAGTAAGTTCTATTGTTGTTCCATCAAGTTGACAACTAATATCAACAACAACAACTTAGTAAAAGTCCTACTAATTGGTGGGATTGGGGAGGTCCAGTAGTACTCAGCCTTACCTAAAACAAGTTGAGAGGTTGTTTTTGATAGTCCCACCTGAAAAAATATACATATTAAAATGATAAAATAATAATAAAAAAAGACATAAAAGACCAATAAAAATAATAAAATATAAAATAAATAATACAATATATATAAATATAATAAGGTAAAGAGTAAAAATAAAAGATAAAATAAATAAACACACAAATAAGAAAGAAGACAAGTACATAAATAAATCAAACAAGTAATTATACGAAAATATTTAGGTTAACTAAGAAAATTTATAAACAAAATAAATAGGATGGAAGTACTATATATATTAAATGTTTAGGCTAAATAAAAGATATAAGACTTAAAGGAAAATTCTTAACGACCTATAAGAATGAAAAGGACCTCGTTAAGTGAGATACTTTATGCTTATCCTAGTACGACAAAGTTTTCTGTCAAGTGTCATGTCCTCAATAAGTTCCAACAGAGCAAATTCAAATAAAATAAAAAGACTAATCTGTAGATATGAGGCGTTGTAAGGTGAGGCTTCTAAACCACCAACGATAAGACGAGTTATCACTAATCAAAAATTGCAAGAAGTAATTTGGGTTTTTTAATTAATTTTGAAAATTATGATACTTTTTTAAATTATTTGATGCTATTTTTATTAGGAAATAATAAATGCAAGAATGAGGAGGACAAGATCAAAAGCATTAGAAAGTACATAATAACATTGACTTTTAAATCATTTAAAATAATGCCAATAATGGTTTTTGTAAATTTCACCACAATTAAGACAATATTCATAATAATAACATTTCTTATTTTGGTTTTATAGATCAAAAAATAAGATGCTTTTATAGTAAGTGTTAGGAAGCAACTACTACTTTTATGTTTAATCTTTACTATACGAGTACATAACTCGTTTAAAATCTTGCAATGTTGACACTGTAAAAATTTTAGTCTTTAAGTAAATTTATAGGCATTAACTTGCTTTTCCAAAGAGTGGCATGGTTTAAAAATATATGGCTCATATAAAATGTCAGAAATGTTTCTCCCCCAATGTAAATAACCCCTAACCATGAACCTAAGTAAAAGTAGTACATATTGCACAGTATGGAAGATGATTTGATAATTAAGATGTTTTTAATGCTCAATATATACAAATGTAATGTCAATATATTTAGGACATTTTTGTAAAGGCATAGAGGACGATTTGATTACACAACTCTTTGTCTAGAGAAGCTTCTCTCATTCTGCATCAAAGTTTGTCTAATTAGAAATATTCCAATCTTTTAGTAAATTAATGCTCAAGTTTAAAACTATTAATTAGTTGGAAATTTCTAACTCGCTTAAAATTATATACAAGTTTCATACAATATCTTCAATGTTATAATTAACAATCATATTAATAACTAGTGAAATATAAACATATCCTTGTACTTCTACATAAACTTATAACAATTTCTAATGGCAAACATAAATAAGATAATAGTTATAACTTTTATTTTTAGCTTCAACATTATTTTTGTTCTCGTAGTTTGTTTATCTTTTTTAGCAAAGAAGGATTTATGATCAAATCTCTTTCACACATTAAGGGATAATTCTATTTAAAAAAACCTACAATCTCCACATTGAAATTAAATAAGTAACTTTAAAAATGTTTTATTTAATTATGAAATTTGTTTTCTTTTAATATTAGAAAATATTTTTATTATCATCATCACACCTAGTCTGAATTCTGCACCACTGAGAGGTATGGAGAGGATATGTATCTCTTCTATAACCTACCAGGCATAAAGCTAAACAGGTTGGCCGATATAGAAGCTGCTCTCTAACTCTCTTCTCAATCACCTTCTCCAACAGTTTCATGGTGTGACTTAGTAGTTTAAAGCCTCTACAATGGAATCAACCTACTCAATATCCATTCATTCAACATTTTGGATGACTCGATGATCATATTAAAAACTGAACTAATCACTTAATATCGACAACTCCTATTCTCTTCCATACCTCTATAGGGATCTTATCCAACCCTACTACCTTTCTGCTCTCCATCTCCCTCAAAGCCTTTGCAATTTCTTCCCTTGTGACCCTTTTACACTAAAACCAATTATGAAAATGCTCTGACACAGTTATGGCGACAGAAAGCTTTCAACATAAGCTACAAGTTTCCTGAAGATCATTTTCTCAAATTGTGCCTATATAAAAAAGTCAAATCTCTATTGCCAAAAGTCAAACTTTCTATATCCAAAAGTCAACTTTCTTAAATCTTCAATTTTTGCACACTTTTTTCTATTTAATTCATGCTTTTTAACTTTATTTCAATCAATTCATTCACTTGAACTTTCATAAACTATACAAATCTCCACAAAATCCAAAGGTATCAAATTCAAATCCAATCCTTTCTTATCAATTTCCTTTAAATATGCATACTTCCATAACACAACACATAAACTAACATACTCATTTAAATTCAATTTATATTTTAAAATTCCATTTAAAAGTTAGGGTCCAACAATGGTACTTAGTATTGTACCAGTATTCTGTAAGGGACAACCCGTTATCCCACTTCCCAGGGGTTTCCCCTGTTGTACATCTTAAGAAACACTTTAAGACTTTATTGATAGCCTCCGTTTGGCCATCTGTTTGCGGATGGTAAGTGGTGGATTTAAGGAGTTTAACACCTTGTATTGAGAAAAGTTCATCCCAAAATAAAGACACGAAGATTGGGCCATGATTAGAGATGATAGTGTGGGGCCAACCATGGAGACGAACCACTACATCCATACATTTCTTAGCAATTAACGTCGCTATAATTGGTCCTTTTAGAGAAATAAAATGAGTGTATTTTGTGAACCAATCAACCACAACAAGAATAATAATTTTCCTATTAGAACGAGGTAATCACACAACAAAATCAAGTGAAAAGTCCTACCATGCAGCCCCTTGGAATCGATAATGGCTATAAGGTTCTAGGATATTTACTTAATGCTGGTTTGTTATGCTGACAAATGGTACACTATTTTAGATAATCCTTAATGTCTTGTTGCATTTCCTTTCAGTAAAAAGCCTCCCGCAGCTTGATAAGTAGTATCATGCCCTGAATGACCTCCCCATGGTGAACTGTGATATACCTCCATCATTTGTTGCTTAAGCATGTTGTCATCACCAATTAAAAGTTTACCATTGCGCTTGAGTATATTATTATCCCATGAGTACTTAGATGAGCCATGAGGGTTGGCTTGTAATCATTAGATAATTTGTTGCAACTTAAGGTCTGATTGCTAGCTAGCCTTCATGTGATCCAAAAAGGGTGAGTTGACCACTGACAATGCAGAGAGTGATGATGGTGTAGTTTTGCAAGATAAGGTGCTAGCTCCTTTATTTTCAGAGCCTTTCTTGTATTAAATAGAGAACTGGTAACCTATTAATTTTCTCAACCCCCTAGATTTGCATCTCAGTGGTTATAGGTTGCTCCAAAAAATATTTCAGAGACTTTTGACATGTGAAAATGATGAATTTGCATCCAAGTAAGTATGAGCTCCATCATTTTACAACACACACCAAGGCAAGTAGTTCTTTTTCATAAACAGACAATGCATGGTAATGTAGTCCCATAGTTTTACTTTAATATGCAATAGGATGATGATCTTGCATAAGCACAACACCAATACCTGAGCCAGAAGCATCCACCTCTAACATAAATTCTTGTCAAAATATGGTAAACGAAGTATAGGAGCTTGAGTCAACGTTAGCTTGAGAGTTTCAAAAGTTGTTTGAGCAATGACGTATTGAAAAGCATCTTTCTTCAGCAATTGAGTGAGGGGGACAACTATTTTGCCAAAATTATTGATAAATTTGCGGTAATATCTAGCAAGGTCAAGGAACCCACGGAGTTGTTTAACATCCTTAGAACTGGCCAATTGGGGACACCATTGACCTTCTTGTCATCCATTGACACACCTTCCTTAGAAATAATGTGGCCCAGGTAGTCAATGTGATTCTTTACAAAGTTACATTTGTCCTCGTTGACAAAGAACCTGTACTGTTTCAGCTTATAAAAAATGTTATGCAAGTGTTGTAAATGACTTTCCCATGTCTTACTGTAAATTAAAATATCATAGAAAAATATCAACATATACTGCCGCAAAAAAGGTATAAAAATAGAGTTCATTGTCCCTTGAAATGTTGCAGGTGCATTAGTTAACTTAAATGGCATCACGAGCCACTCATAATGACCCAAATGTGTCTTAAAAGTAGTTTTTGGGATGTCCTCGACAACCATCAAAATTTGATTATATCCTAACTTTAGATCGATCTTATAGAAGAAAGCTACCTTGTATTAAAGATATATCCCCTTTTATAGAGAAGAAGACCCTTGAATCAGGATACCTCCCATTAATCCTTACCCAAGATATATATCATCTCCTAAGGCACAAACTAACAGTCTCGACACATTGCGCTCTTACAGTTGCCAACCATGCTAACTATATGTAACGGAAATAACAAAACAATACACGTGACTTAGAGACACCCTTTGCGTAACTTTAATAAAATGTTGTTTTTAATAAACGTTGCGTTTGGAACACTCTGCATCACACCTTCTGGCCATTAATAAACCATGAAACCTTAAGGTTTTGGTAGATGGGGTTCCATACAAGGTCGTGTCAAATAACTGAAGATGTATTGTATCGGTGTTGGATCAGGGATGGTTTAGATGGTCGATTAAGGAAAACCTTTTAGAGAGAGACGTATTTGAAGGGTCAATATCATTAGGCATAAACAACAAAAATTGTTTAATTTTACAACAAAATTTGTCATCATAATTAAGGCATAGGCCACGAGTATGACGGTTTTGCATTTGTAATTGTTTCAGGGACTGTGAGATATTTGGTAGAAGATAAGAGGTTTAGAAAATAATGGTTGAGAGGGAGGTGGAGGAATAACATGTTGCTGCTTCTATAGAGGAAGAGGTCTGGTAAAAGGAGGAAGTGGTGGTTTAGTATCATTGAGTTTATTCTAGATAAGCTTTGCAAGGCCATATCGCTTTGAAGGTAGGAATGAGTTTGGGATAAAACAACTAGGAGACTTTTTGGAGACATTCCGTAAACCCGATCAGTAAGTTACTCAAATTCTATTTGGTAATCTATGACAGTAGTGGCCTATTGGAGCTTAAAAAACTCAAGAGAATGATTAGCATAATTAGATGGCCCAAACTGCAGCTTCAGAGCGCGAGAAAAAGCTCCTTAGTTAGATAGTTGCTTGTTATGGAACATCCATTTAAACCAGCTTAAAGCTTCTCCTTGCATGTAAAAGGAGATGTTGATATGGTGCAACCTAGTATAATGCAAACAAATATTCCGCATGTGTTCGGCCTAGGGAAATAGTAGAGAGTTTTTCCATAAAGCCAGAAAGCATAGCATTAATGGAATCCTGATTCTTAAGTAGTCTTCAAATCCTCGTGCTGAGTCTGTGTGGCATCAAGTCTAGGAATGAGATAAGCTATCGCATCCTTTAGAGTTGGGTTAGATTGGGATTGAGCTGGTTTGGGAGGCATGAAGGAAAATAACAAGCGCACCAAAGTGATAATATGATGATTTTGACAGCATAATATCCCACTTCCACGGGGGGAATTCTGGTTAGATATTTTTCTTAAGGTCCATGATGTTTTCGACCTTATTTTCACTACTCATAGAGTCTTGCCTTTTAGAAAATTGGAATTTACGTATTTCACTAATAAAAATAGTTTCTATAAATGCCTATAAAAATTTTTTTATTCTCAATCCACGTTCTTCATCTGACAGACAACGATGACTCCATTTGAATTTAACCTTGGAAGGTTAAAATCTTCTTATATAAGGGAGCTATTTGTTGCCCCAATTATCTTATTTACTTTCCGCCATCTACAGTAACAGAAAACATTATCTATCAATAAGTTCGGAAAGATACAAGGACTTCCAAATCCTTCAGTAATTAGAACCACGTCCTCTTACTAACCATTGAAATGAACTAAAAAATGATTCAAGTTTTAAATGATTTCTAAATTGTATCTGAGAATATAAATAGAACTTTTAATAGAATTAATTGACAATTCAGAAACAAACTTCAATTCTTCCTAAATATTCGTAAAGTATGATTGAGACCTTATTCTTTTTACATATAGAAGTTAATCATCAGTAAATAATAAATTGAAAAGATTCATTTTTCTGCATTTGAAGTAAGATGTTAATGATAAATTTAAAAATTCAATTTTGTTCTACATTTAGAGTGAAATCAGAATTCATTGCAGTTGCTTATGATCTTGGAGATGATGATTGTGAAGATCGTCCTTTTGTTGTGATCAACAAGAGTGATTTATCTTTGGTTGTCCTTGCAAAAACTCTACCAAATTCTTTATTGAATCAATGATCGATATTACAACATCAACAATAATAACAACAACAATAGCAATAATTTAATAAGAATCCTACTACGATGGGAGATATGTGGAGATCCAAAAATATGCAGGTTTACCCATAGTTAATATAGAGGCTATTTTTAATAGGCTAACTAAATTGTTTTTTGAAAATGGTTCAAAAATTAAACTAAATTACATTACATTAAATAAAATAAGATAAAGGATAAAGATAAGCAACATAAAATACAGATAAATAAAGGAAAAGATAAAAATAAGTAAATTAGTACATTGGCGAGAAAGAAAACAAATAAGTCAATAAAACAAATAAGCAATAGAAGGAGGAAAAAAGGGGCTAGTGATGCCAAAAAATTATTAGTGCTAATAAAAGCCACAGGAATTGGAAAAAGAAATTCAAAAGGCCTATGATAAGAGAATGACTTCTCTATATAGTGTCCTTTATCTATATTTTAGTTTGCTAAAGTTTTTTTATTAAGGGCTAAGCCCTCTATAAGCTCTAGAAGGGTATATCATTTATAATCATTCTCCCCAATTCTTCTTAGGTCTTTCTCTTCTTCTCTTACAATCTATAAGAACAATTTTCTTATATTTTCGTATTAGGGTGCCAGTTATCTCCTCTTAATATGTTCAAATCATCTAAGCTTTGTCTCCCTTCATTTACTATCAATATTAACCACCTCTAGCTTGTCTCTTATCACTACATTCTTGACCTTATCTCTTCTTATAAGATAGCACATCCAATGAAGTATCTCAATCTCAATCTCTGCAACTATTAACTTTTAAGTATGCACCTGTTTGAAGGGCCAACACTCTACACCATAAAACACAGTAGACCTAATTATTAAACACTATAATTTACCTTTTAACCTATGTAGTATCTTTTTGACATATAAAATTCCTAAGTTGTCTCTATTTAAGCTACCCTAATTTGATACGGTGCACTATGTCATCCTCTACCTCGCCACTACTTTGGATAATGGATCCAAGGCACTTAAAATAATCTTTCTACGGTATAACTTCTATTCTAATCTTAATTACCAAATCGAATGCAACCTCATGATCACCCATAAAGTTGCATTTTAAGAACGCAGTCTTAGTCTTGCTTAATTTAAAGACTTTTGATTCTAACGTATCCCTTCAAATTTATAGTTTGACATGAACACCCTCCTTTATTTCATCCATTAGAATAGTGTCATTAACAAACAATAAACACCAAAGCATGTCCCCTTGGATATTTCTGATAAGCTTATCCATATATAACTACTTTAAATATGAAAGGGCTCAACAAAGATCCTTAGTATAGCCTGATATTTATAGAAAAATGTTCTGTACCACTAGTATAGTCCTTACATTAGTCTTAACATGTTCATACATATCCCTAATATGTAATAATCCTTATATAGGCGACGGGAACTCCTTTGGCTTCTAATTATCACTACATGACTTCCCTAGATACTTTGTCATAAGTCTTCTCTAAATTAGTAAAAACTATATGAAAATACCTTTGTTTGTCTCTATAATATTCCATTAATCATCTAAGGAGATGTATAGCTTCTGTCATAAACCTGACTAACGCAAGATCAAATTGGTTCTTCAAAATAGGTGTACCCTTCCTTACTCTCAATCACTCTCTCCTATAACTTCATGGTGTGATTGAATAGTTTGATTCCTTTATGGTTGTTATAGTTTTGGATGTTCCCTTTGCTCTTGTAGAGAGTAATTAGTGCTACTTTTCTAGAAAGGAATTACTTCTAGGTCTCCACTCATCCAACATTTTGGTAGACCTAGGGATTACATTAAAAAGTTTAGCCATCAAAGTAAAACTCTTTTCTCCTAGGTTCTTCCACACCTCTATGAGTTCTAAAGTCTTACTGTCCTACTACTCATCATCTTCCACAAAACCCCTCTAATTTCTCCTTTTGTAATATGTCAATAATGAGTGAAGTTAGGGTAATGCTCAGAAGTGCTAATATCTGCAAAAAAATGTTGTTATTTCTGCCTTCATTAAAAAGCCTATAGAAGTAGCTTTGACATTTCCTCTTAATGTTATTTCCATCCATAAGCACTTATTCTATTTTGACCATGTTTAGCAATTAGCTGATTGCATTAGCTGTTAGTTGATTATATCAGCTGATTTGATCAGCGGATAACATCAACTGTTTATTAAAGATGTTTGGTAAAATTAGATGTTTAATATTAGTTGTTTATGTATAAAATGACTCATGAGGGCATGACTTAAAAAAAATATAAGAACATGAATATTATTTCTTAGTATTTCATTGAATATTCTTATAAGAATTTAGATTTTCAATGCTAATAGTTTGCAATGTAATTAAGTTAAAAAAAGTGAA
>JANTPM010000002.1:14942438-14952450 GCA_025434745.1 Erythroxylum divaricatum
GCAGGTAAAGGATTATCAGATAAACGAATGGGTCATGCCGGATTTTTAGTAGAAGACAGAACAGTTGGGCTTACTACGGGTTTTGGTGGCATTAAGCCTACCCATTTCCTAGTGCCAACACGGCCCAAAAAAAAGGCGGGTCGTGTCATCTTTCCAATCTTGTTACCCTCTCTTTAATAAGGGCACAATCATTAGGCTAACAATTTAATTAGCTGATTGGGTAAAAACGCTCCTTTCTAGAGCTTTTGATTTTTAGTTGTTGGGTTAAATAAATCAACTCACTAGTTGTTAACTAAACAAAAGGTGTTAGCTTCAAAATGCTAATATATGGCTTTTAAGCCATCTACTAACTGGGTCCTTTATCTTTTATATTTGATTTAAGTTCCTCACTTTCGACTCTTGCCAACTTAAACATATGCCAAAAAGAGCTTTAGACTTTGTAATAGTTTAAAAATGTGTTGCTAAAAATTAATATAGTGCAGTAATTTTTAAAGTGTTGCCTTTATTAATATTAAAAGGCAACGATAATAATAATTGGTTGCTATATATAAGAAAAGATAAAAATATTTAAAAAAATGTTGTAATAAAGTCTTATATATTCAACATTTAAAATTCTTGCAACTATTTACTAAAGGGTATTTATTAATATTACATACTTATTTATATACCTATTTACCAATGTATATTTAAAATATAAAATTTTTCTATTTGCTTATGAATATTCATAATATATCTAGTAAAATCAAATTACCTAAAAAATTTTATTTACTTATGAGTATTCGGGTCGGCTAGGCTAAGTCAGGCTAGTCTGAACTATACTATTTTGTCATTTTTAAATAAATATTAATATTTGAAATAATATTTTTCCTATATATAATATTTTAGGGATAAAAACAAATATTATATATGTTTGTTTTTTAAAAATTAAAGTTGATTGAGAGAAAAATCAAAATATATTTATTTGCATTTTACTTTTATTTATTCATGATTAAAGTGGAGGCAGACGTTTGGGTTTGCCTCCCCCTATGTCTTGAAACCTAATACTTTGTATTGTCTTGCACTTCATAGATTTAGCTTTGTAACAGAGCGATTCTTTGTGGAGCTAAGTGCTCGTCAAGTTGACACTAGCATTGCCCGAAGTGTCATCAATGGATGCGGTAGCTGAAACTTGGGTTGTGTGTATACTTTTAACTTTGTCTCAAGATAAATGCATTGAGGAAAGGGATAAACTTTGATTTGAAGCAGGTTAAGACAGAGGGAGGTCTAAATGCTTCAGCTTCCTTTGTGGCAAAGCCTAATCTTCTTAACTGTGCTCCGCCCAAATGCAAAAGTGAACTTCACCATGCACTTTGTAACATGCTTTCAAACATCCCAACCCTACTTGCAGATGGTGTAAAAAGCCAGTGGCCTCCTTTAAGTGTAGACAATGCATTTACTGTTTCGTTTGAATTTGTTGGGAGAATAAGAGGGCAACTTTTGCACTGGATGGATAAACGAAACAAACATATAGCTGTAAGTGTATCTTCCAAGTTTTTTTACCTGAGAATTTATGCATTAAGTTAAGCAAGAATTAATTAACCAACTTAAAGTTGTTTGCGGTAGCCTTCATGTTAGCCCAAAAATTGTGAATTCTGTCATAGTGCTTCTTTAAGATGAACTATGCTCAAGCCAATGAACTATCTATTCCTTCATTTACTCAATAATTGTATATTTGCATGTGCTGATAAAAGTTTACTCCATAAATAGTTTGGAATTAAAAGAAAAATAATAATATGTGCATAAAAAATTTCTACATAGGACCGTCAGCAAAGTGGCTCAAGTTACTCTCTTATTCTAACGACCTCTTGTCAAATGTCAAATGCTCATATTTCTCATATATTCTCTTTTATATTAGGTTTACATGTCTTTCTTTAGCCTTTCTAGTACTATTGTTTATGCACTATCCTTCTTCATCATATTTCTTTTGAAGTTTGCATTCATATATTTATTCTTTCCATTATGAATTAGTTGTTCATCTTAATCTATAACTAGTAAGGTACATAACTCTATCTCTTCTACACAGCTTTACAAGCTACAAATTTCTGTAGCTATTGTGACCTTAAATTACATGAATCAAATTGCTAGGTTGGCTACCCTTTGGTCACTCTTTGCCTTTGTCTTGGTGATCCTCTAGTATTCCATGGCAACTTAACCCCTCATATGGAGCAACTCTACAAGCTTTTAAGAGTAAGTTTAAGTTTCTTATAATTCATTTACGTTGCATGCAAATGAGGAAAAATCTTGATTGTTTTTGGAATAATTTGTGTTGTTATATTTGAGAGGGCTTAAGAGTTATAAAGGTTTTTATTTGAACTAGTGTGTAATGTTGTTTTCTTTATATTTATAGGACAAGACTCATCGTTTCATGGTGTTAACTGCCTTCTTTGAGTTTTGAGGTTTTAATCCAGTGTTTATACAACTAGCCATCCCCCAAACCTTATATGGGATTATCTAGATAGTGTGATTTCTCAACTGTTAATAGTACTGAGGAAAGGAATGCTTACATAAGATGTCTAACATGATAAACTTGTTTTGTGTTACCATTGATGAGCATAACCTTGATTTTTCCATGAATAATATGCTTTTAGAATTGTTGAAGCAAGATAGTCTAAGTGAAGCAAGGTTATTGGTCTTCGTGCTTTACTTGCTATTGTTATGTCACCTTCAAGTGACAATGAGCATGTCTGTAAGACAATTTAATAGATCGATTTCTTTAGACATACCTGAATCTATGATAGTTTTTGTACGGATTTATTCCCTCTCTTATTCTATTCTTCTTTGATGTGTTTTTTCAAATGGTACAGATAACCTTTGATAAGTTTCTAAAACTTATATATTCTTTCACCAACCATCATGTGGGTTTATTTTAAAGGAAAGAGGAAAAGGGGTCTTTGACCCATTTGAGATCTATTATTTAATACCCAATAACCATTATCTTATTTTTTTCATTGGACTCAAATCTATAAGTCACACAGGCCATTAAATAATCTAACAATCTCCCATTTAGCCCATGTGACGACTTGGTGATTCAACAAAAAAACTTTAAGTGTACACAATACATGGAATCGATCAAATTATCCTTAATTGAGTTAAGATGAAGGGATCATGGTGGTCATAAGTTATAACCTGATTTCTTCCATGTATTACATAATCAATTCAACTTATAAAACCTTAAGTGGGGGAATTCTATAATTGTTATCTCACAAATAATAATTATTATATGCAACATAATATGGATAACAAGTAAGTGAGAAAAAACATATGATTGTAATTGGATTCACAAATGTCATAACAATTGAGCAAAACACTTATATGTATATATACATATCAGAATGCTATGCTAACAAGGACTTATTTATAAGGCCCATCCATTCAATATGACCAATAAGTGTTTTGGGCGGTAAGCATTTAGTTAATGAATTCGCTATCATGAGATCGGGGCTAATATACTCAATTGACACTTTATGTTTTTTTATTTCTTCTTTCATAGAAAAATACTTCAAATCCATGTGTTTCGCACCCTTAAAATACTTGTCATTCTTAAAGAAGAAAACGGTTGCGGAATTATCACAATAAATTCTTAACGGTTGATTAATACTATTCACAATACCAAGACCTAAGATAAAGTTCCCGCAATTACAATCTTTGAATTGTGGCCTTAAAGTATACCACAAATTTAGCCTTTATGGTGGAAGAAGCAATGACAGTCTGTTTTCTACTTTTCTAGAAAACTGCTCCTCTAGCTAATAGGAACATATAACCAAATGTAGATTTCTATGAGTTTACACAACCAACATAGTCAGAATCTGAGTAACCTATCACTTCGAGATGGTTGATTTTCTATATGTGAGCATATAGTCCTTCGTGCCTTGTAAATATCTAATTTTCTTTACATCTTTCCAGTGGTCCATTCCAGGATTGCTTTGATATCATCCTAGCATTCTGACAGTAAAACTTATATCTGGTCGAGTGCATGCTTAAGAATACATTAAGCTCTTAACTACTGACATATAAGGAATAGACTTCATTTCCTTATGTTCCAAATCTTTTTATGGAAATTGTATTTGACTAAATTTGTCCCCTTTCTGAATTAGAACTATGCACTTGAAATCTTTCGAATTCTTTCTCAATATAATGTTTTTGAGACAATCCTAACAATCCTTATGATCTATCACAGAATAATTCAATTCTTATCACATAGGGTGCCTCAACCATATCTTTCATTTTGAAATTATTAGAGACAAAATTATTTACATCATGTAACAAAACCATATTATTAGCAACAAGAAGGATATCATCAACATATAAGAATAATATAATGAACTTGCTCTCACTAACCTTTATATAAATACACCGATTAATGGTGTTTTCTACAAACCATAAAACGTATCATTAAACCTAAGATACCATTGTCGGGAAGCTTGCTTCAATCCATATATTGACTTCTTTAATATGCATACTAATTGTTCCTTTTCTGTGATCATGAAACCTTTTGGTTAAATTATATAAACTTCTTTTTCTAAGTCATCATTTTGAAAAGCAGTCTTTACATCTATTTGTTGAAGCTCTAAATCATAATGGGCCACCAGGGCCATAATAATTCTTAAAGAGTCCTTCTTTGAAACTAGAGAGAAGGCCTCTGTATAGTCAATACCATTCTTTTGAGTGTAACCATTGGCAACAAGTTTGGATTTTTACCTTTCAATGTTTCCTTGTGAGTCATGTTTGGTCTTAAAGACCCATTTACAACCCACTTGCTTCACACCTTCCAGTAACTTAAATAATTCCCATACATTGTTGTCATCCATTGATTTCAACTCTTCTTTCACAACATTGAATCATTTTTCAAAATTTTTACATTCTATAGCTTATTTGAACAAGACTAGATCCTGATCAATGCTCAAGTCACATTCATGTTCAAGTGAGTAAACTTCATAGTCAATTGAAATAACTAATCTTCTATGCCTTATAGACCTTCGTAATGCTACTTCTTATGGCATCACTTGATCATTTGTAACTTGAACATCATTAGCTGGTTCATCATTAATAAGTTCAATTTGTGGAATTGAAACATTAATTTGTTGTTTCGATATGTTGCGTATCTGTGATGCAATAAGAGGAATAACAACTGGTGGAATCACATCTGACGTGGTTATGTCTACTCGTCTTAGAGTAGTTTCTACTCGATTCTCATGAATATCCACTTTTCGTGATTCTCCACTCTCACTGATTTGACCACTCTCAATGAACCTAGCATTACCAAACTCAGCTATTCTCGTACTATAGTTAGGACAATAAAATCTATACCCCTTTGACTTTTTGGGATAGCTAATGAAATAACCATTAACGGTTATCGCATCAAGCTTCTTTTCATATGGATTATACAGCCTTACTTCTGTCGGACAGTCCCAAATATGAAGATGTCGTAAACTAGGTTTCCTTCCTGTCCATAGTTCGTATGGTGTCTTAGGAACTATTTTACTAGGAATCCTATTTAGCATATATGCAACGGTCTTTAATGCATACATCAACAATGATAAAGGTATAGTACTATTACTTAACATACTCCTAACCATTTTCATAAGAGTAAGATTCTGCCTTTCAGCTACATCATTTTGTTGTGGTGTACCACGTATTGTGTATTGTGTATTGTGCACATATGCCTGTACTGACAAGAAACTTTACAAATGGACCTGGACATTGTCCACTTTCATCAAAATTTTCATAATATTCACCACCTCTATCCGACCTCACTATCTTCACTTTTCTATCTAGCTGCCTTTCTATCTCATTAATAAATATCTCTAGGATGCCCACAGACTGAGATTTCTCATGTAGCAGATAAATATATTCATATTGTGAGAAGTCATCAATAAGGGTAATAAAATATTTTTTGCCACCCCAAAAAGGAACATCGAAAGGAAAACAAATGTCAGTGTGTATTAATTCCAGTAATGTACTACTTCTTATGGCTAGTTGCTTTGATATATGTTTGGTTTGCTTGCCTTTAATGCAATCCACACATATATCCCAGTCAATAAAATACAATTGAGGTAAGATTTCATTTTTAACTAACCTTTGTATCCTTTCCTTGGATATATGACCTAATATTTTATGCCACAAAAAAGCAGAACATTCGTTATGTGCACTACGTTTATTTCTTATAATAAAGTCAACATGAAACAGAGATTCAGCAAAATCAACATCAAGATTGAAACGATATAAACAATCAATTAAAGTATCAGAATCATAATAGTACTTATGTTTATACAATGAACAAACACCATTTCTAATCTTAAAGTTAAAACCATCATCATCCAACTTTGCAACAGAAACTAAATTCCTAGCACAATCAAGAACATAAAGACAATTTTTTAGATCCAGGTGACACTCAGTGTCAAAGATCAATCTGTACATCTCAATGCTCTCTATTCGTACCTTCATTTTGTTCCCCATATACAAGAACTTTTCAATTCCATTTATGGTCTGGATTTAAAGGAATCCCTATTTAACATGTGACATATGAGTAGTTGCACCGAAATCTAACCACCAGGTATTATTAAGCACTTCAATAAGATTTGATTCAAAACATACTAAGACATAGTATGTACCTTTCTTTTCGAACCAAGCATTTCTTTTAGGACAATCTTTCCTAAAATAACCAGGCTTCTTGCAAAAGTGGCACCTTTTATCTTTCTTGATTCGGCCCTCATTAACTTTGCTGAGAGCTTTGTCCTTATCTTTACCTTTCTTTCCTGATTTGTTCTTGCTACTACTAGTTCCTTGATGAAACGTGAGATGAACGGAGTGTTCCTTTATTTTCTTCAATCTCCCTTCCTCCTGAACCAACACGACCTTTATTTCTTGAAGGTTCCATTTTTTCTTAATGGTGTTATAATTCACCTGGAACTGGCCAAACTCTAGAGAAAGGGAGTTGATAATAAACTGTACCAAAAAGGACTCACTCACATCCATACCCATGGATTTCAGGTTTGCAGCTAGGTTTAACATATGAGTTACAAGATAATGAATAGGCTGTGACCAATTAAACTTTTTGGTCGTCAGCTCACTCATTAAAGTCCCTACCATGGACTTGTTAGCTATATCAGATTGGGAGTATTCTTTAAGCTTCAACATGAACTCCTTTGCATTGTCCGTTTTAGGCATTGACGACTTGACATTTTCTGCGATTATCATTCGTATTAAATTCAAGCTTAGCCTATTATACCGTTCCTAAGTCTCATAATAAGACTTGTCAGCTTCAGAACTAGTCTCAGTTATGGATGCAGGTCTTACGTCTGAAACTATAGCCAAGTCCAAATCTATTACACCCAGTTGCAACTGGATTTATTCGAACCAATCCCCATAGTTCAGACCATTGAACTTAATCAAGCTATTACTCAAGACGAACAAACTAGTAGATGTTGCACATACAACATATAGTCCACGCATTAATGCTTTGAGTAAATCTAAATGGATTTAAACTAACTAGTTAACTTTGATTATGCATTTAAATTATCCTTTGGGTGAAATTTAAATACATAGAAGTAACCTATAATGATGCATATATAATACTATAACGGACAATCAAGCATATTATAGTCAATATTCATGTTATCTTTGGATATACAATCATATTAACTAAATATGTTGATAAAGTCTCTTTAATGTCATTAATTATAAGCAATGATCCACCTTTGAGTGACCTCCTAGTGTTATAATTAATAATCTAAATTGTTCAGTTCAATCTTTATGTCATTTTAACATCAAATCATATTGAACAATTGAAACAAATCACAATTAAATTATTAATATTTTTCAAGCTAGGCCACTTTAGTGACTTCCAAATTTTTCATGCAATAAACATTTAATTGAACAATTATCATACATGACAAAATTTAATTTAATTAGTTTGGTTACTTTGGTGACTAACAAACTATTCTAAATGTCCATAATGTCACGTATTACATTCAACGTATACTAGGAAAATTTAATTTCAAACATTACTTAATATAAAATATTCAAAGTACCGAATAAAACATATAATATAGCACTAATTTTCAAAATTATATTATGCATAACAAATATATGCGCAAAATTTATGCATATAAATAAAATCAATTATAAATTAAACAATCAATTATGACCCATCACAAAAATGGTTTATATAGGGTCAAAGTTCATAATTTTAATTATTTAATAATCAAAATTTTAAAATATAACTTGAATTAAAAAATTCATAAAATTAGACCTAAAATCATTTAATAACCCGATGTAATCAACTAAAGGCCCAAAGCTCCAAAGAAACACAAATATTAATTAATTAACCAAAGGCATTAATTGGCAAAGCCATAAGAATTAATTGGCTGAAGGAGCAAGACATTTCAGGCGTTAGCGCCTGCTCCTTTGGGCATATGACGCAGGGACGCTATCTTTCTCAACGTTGATTTTGTTTTTTGTTTTTGTTTTTTGTTTTTTTTTATAATACCGAAAATCATTTGTTTCTTACCAAAAGCAGATCTTGCCAACATGAAAGTAAGTCACAGAGGATCGACGTCAAGGTTTTTTATTTCCTTATTATTGTCAATTCTTTCTCTATCGTGTCTTACTCTCACTCCAACCCATAACATAAACATGTCTTTTACAGGCCGTGAAATAGAAAACTTAAATATTTCAAGCCAAAATTATCGAGACGTTACGGGAAGTGAAGACCAAAATCAAATGGTTGTTTTGTTTATGTTCCTAACCGAAAACAATCCCTAGCCTTACCTTTCGGTTGTGTAATTTGGGGTTGTCTCTACTGTATATTTCACTTACTCTAACCCATACACATTACATATCATCATCGAAATAAAGCAAGCAATTTATGGGATACAGCATTATCATCACAAATACAACAAACAACCATGGTTTAGGGCAAAAAATAATAAGGCAACATCCATGGCTGTTATACCAATTGCAAAATGTTTATGGATCGAATGATTTTCTTTTACGTACCTGTATCTATGATTTTGTGTTCGTTCCGGAAAATTTTTTATTCCCTCTCTTCTTTTTTTTGTTAATGTTTCTTCAATGGTTAAGATAATAATTCAGTATATCTTTATAAGTTTTTCTCTAAAACTTATATACAAATTGTTCCAATCATCATGTTGTTTCACGAACCATTATGTTTGTTCACAAACCATCATGATGGTTCAGATTTAGCATTGAAAGATAGAGGGAATGAGTATGTGATTTATTTGAGACCCTTTATTTAATACCCAATAATTATTATCTTGAATTCTTTTTATGAGACTCAAACTATGAGTCACATGGGATATAAAATAGTCTAACAAGTAATGATTTGAAGGCTTCGTCATAACTCTAGTGAATAAAGCTTGGAAATTCTTTCAAGTTACTGCACTTTGCTTCATTCTTTCGCTGTTCCAGACGTGGTGGAAGATACTTTCGTAGAAGTTGAGTACAAATTAGGATGATAAGAAAAAATCCATAAGAAAGAACGGTGTGAAAATACGCAATCCATTCCAAATCTTTGTGGTCTGTACATAAGAAATTGAGCATAGCACCGAATCAAAGTTCTGAGAATTACGGAGGCAGAAAGTGTTTTGTGTCCTAGGTTATAATTTATTTTGTCAGAACCGACCATCCAACTGGGAGAACGAATTCTCTGTCTAAAATAATTATGTCTTACTTTGTCTAAGAGTAAAACGGTGTCATTTTTTCTTCAAATTTTAATGGACGTCTAGTGCCCGTGTTCTTCTCCTCTTGAACAGCCAAGCCACTAGTTTTTTTTTTTATGAAAGTCGTTTAGTTAGAGCCGCGTATTTCATGGACAGAAGATCTTTTGCACTTATGAATTTTTCATGCAGTTTCTAATATTCAACTTCGACTATTCTGATACTTACTTCTTATTATTATGAAACTTTTTGCAAAGTATTTATTACATATATTTCATTTATTATTATATTCTTTA
>JANTPM010000002.1:15034263-15050475 GCA_025434745.1 Erythroxylum divaricatum
GATCTTTAGCTCAAATGGAAGCTCTTCTCTTCCTCTACCTTTTTCTCTTCTTGAACCATTTCAAAATCTCTCTCAAAAGCTAAAAAATGAAAAAACCCTAACTCAACTCTCTTCTTTTCTCCTAACTACCGAAATTCTCTTCTCTTTCTTTCTTATTTTCTCTTCCTCTCTCCCAAATCACGTTTTTCCTTCTCTTAAATGGAAGACTACATTTCTTTCTTCCAGTTCTACCCTTAATGAGCCCAAAAAGTCCATTTTACCCTTCTTTATAGGCTTATGTTCTTTTAACCTTAAGTGTCTTAACAAAAATACCCTTGAACATTCTTATAACCTTTACACTTTAATTCAATCAACCTATATCATATAATCTTTCTAACATTAACATAATAATTAACTCCACAAAATTTTATAAAGACCTCATAATTAATGTAAATCATACTTATTCATCAAGAAAAAAAATTGGGTGCCAACAAGTCTGGTATTAAAATTTTATCTTATAAACTATATTTTTATTTCCCTAAATGATACTATTATGTTATTAATAACTGTAATTTATTGAATATTAATAAATTTATAATAGAACTTTTATCATTGCCCTAATCTAATAAGGTTACTATAATGTAGAAAAAGGGTTAGACTTTATGTGCTCTAGGATGTGATGATTTTTGGAGAATAAGAGCACTAATAGTTAATAAAGTATCAAATCTAATGTCCCTTACTCAGTGGTCTATTTAGTCAAAATAAAATATGAAATGCTAATCAAACTTAAGTAGATACTTGTATTAAAAATATATAAAACTTTATAACTATTTAACATTCCTCTTCTCTTCCAAGTTTCAGTTCCCATTGAAGATTATTTTCATATCCACTAATCACAAGAAGGATAGGGAGGCTGTAGTCCACACATAATAATGATAGTGATTGTTAATTCTAGGATTAGATGAAGGTGAACCTAATAAATTATAGCCAACTAATGCAGAGGAAGAGGTTATGTTAAATTTCATTTTTGATAATGAGGGCTAAAGATATCCATTATTAAATTAGAGAGTGATATAGTTCTACTATCTTTTCATATCTAATCCCAGTTATCTTCAGCAACATGAACTTAAGTTTTTATCAAATTAAATGGGCCTATTGAGTTTAGAAGCTCTAAAAAGGATACCTAGGAATCTCCAAAAATCGTTTCTAATTTCTATTGGATATATATTATAAGAATCCAAAACTTCTTCATGACTATTGTTAGGATAGTTAGCAATAATACAAACTAAATGATAACCAAATAATCTATATAGGCAACCAAATAAAGAACCATTGGCATAATATAAAGTTGATTACATAATGTCAATCATTGTTTTAGAGTGCATAAATAAATGTCCTTAATCTTTTTTACTTTTTTTACTTAACAAATTAGTCTAAGTAAACATATTTTATGGAAATACACATGAAAGAGATTTTATATTATTTTATGTTTTTTTGCTCAATTAACCTTATTCAAAGTAGCTTGTTTATAGGTTTGTATGTGATTATTTCCATATTGATATTTACTTGTCTTTTATAGGGTTATTTACTTGTTATTCTTAGGGTTATAGACTTATTACAAAACTTTGAAGTTATATTATGGTGGATAGTTTAGGAAATATCCCGATTTGAGTTATGAGGGTAGGTTGTCAAGTTATTTTAATAAAGTTGATCTTGATTTTATTAGCTATAAATAAATTTATAATATGGGGAAGGAACTTGGATATTACAAGTTAACAAGGCATATTATAGAGTTCTGGGTTTTAGATTCAATGAGTCTTTAAGGTTCATTAAATCTAATGAAAGCTGCATTAAGTTAATCAATCTTTTATAAATACATGAGACAATCGAGGTGTATCTCATACAGAAACTTGAAGATTCAATTATGGCTCTAGAAATTTTGGCTTTAATAGGTAATAATGAAGATGTTGTGCATGATAAAGTTAAAGTAGATGTCAATGAAGAAGAGTATAGCAATCATGGGGATGTAGGCACTTGTGATAATGAAATTAAATATGATAATGAAGCTGAAGGTGTAGACAATACATTTGATGTTTCAATTCCGGATGGACACTTGCCAATGTAGATTGATTCTAGTGATTATGAAAGTTTCATTACTAGTAAAGTTTCATTGTTTTTGTTTGTTTCATTTCTTTTATTTTCATTTTATTATATTATTTATTTTTCTTTTAATTATAGTTTTGTTTTGTTTTATAGTTAGCAAGGGTTGTTATTTTATTTTATTTTATTTTATTGTTAATTATTTCTTTTCATTTTAATTTTAATTTTGCCCTTTTATCCCCTTTTGTTTCATTTTTCCAAGGAGATTGTACATAATATCAAATGGAATCTTCACTGAATTCAGACTTTGTCATTATTATTATTCAAGAAAGTACCAAAATATTCCTTTCACACTTTTTACATTTATTTTGATATTATATTTTTCTACGCTTCTATTATATATGTTGGGGACAACATACAAATTTAAGTATAGAGAAGGGGATAATCGAAATTTTGAAGAAAATTTCGAAATTTCCTAAGCTTATTATAATCTTTATAGTTTATTCTTTTCCATTAAGATCTTCATTTAGTTAAAATTTATCCAAAATGCTTTAGCTTATTATTGATCATTGAGTAGAATTAGTATGCAAAAAGATGAAAGTTATAATATTCTTACTTTTATAAGTTATATTTTAGTAGTCATTGGGATAGTTAATTTAAATGAAAATATATATTATTTGTACATATGAAACCTATTTGTGAGATATTTAATCCCAAGTGCTTCATTGTTATAATTTTATATTCTCTCCAAAGTTCATAGAGGAACTTTAAAAGTTAAAAATCATTCATTGTAAGCACATTAAAAAAAGAAAAAAGGAAAGTAAAGTTATGACATTTGTTAGAGAGTGAGAACAATTATTTTATGCCAATGAAATTATTATTTAAAGGACCTACGCTATGAATAACTAAGTTTTATATAATCTTGTTTGTATGAATTCCTTTCAATATTATTACCCTTTTAATTATCCCTTCCATACCTTTACCTAAGCCTTATTATACTCTATTTAAAAGACCTTATGATTTTTGTTTTTTAGTTTACTTACTAGTGGTAGAGATGTGATTTTATTACAAGTTTATAGTTAAGAATCCTTTGATTTTGAAAGTTTGTTATATTTTACACCCTAACCACTTTAAGTTAATTGAGTGAATCCTTTGTGAGAGTGTGAAATTTGTGCTTTTGATTTTAGAAAGATTATCATTGTGATTGCAATTGATAATGGCTTATGAAAGTTGGTTTTAGGATAACTTGAGTTTAATTGTATGATGATTTAATTTATCGACAGGTTGAGGTTGATACTGTACAGATCTTTTTAAGTCTAACAATTTGGATTATGACTTACTTGAGGATAAGCAAAGGCTTAAGTGTGAGGATGTTTGACAAATGCTTAACAAACTATGTTTTTATTCCTATATTTACTATGTTTTGCTTGATTATTTGAGAATTTTTATTGTTTTTCGTACTTATTTTGTTTCTAGTGTGTTATTAAGCCTTGTAAAAGGAGAAGAATTCGGATAAAATTGAATTAGAAAGTAGAATAATAGAAGCTATTTTAGAGGGACATGCATGTGTGATAAAGTATACGCCTGTGTAAGTAACATATATGGTCGTGTATCTGATCGTGTAAGTCACTGCAAACGTGTGCTACTTTGAAGACATTGTTTCACATATGTGAAGGTGGACACACTTGTATAAGCCATATACATGGCTATGTTTATTGCTCATGAAAGCTCTTAGGAACATGTATATATATTATTTTAAAGAGTTTTTAAGGGGCAAGATCATACTCGTACACATGACCATGTGACTAACTATGATCACTCTAGAAACCATCATTTCGAACTATAAAGGCCAATTATAAATGTTAATTAAGAGAGAAGACACTATATTAGACATTGGAGGAGACATTATAGTAGCAGTTGAAGTCAAAATTAAGAAGTGGAGACATGCTTTTTAACGAGGACAATAGAAACATGAAGATTACTTCCTAGATCCGATAGAGACAAGCTTTCCATTGAAGTTTCAGGGGGATTATATTAGAGAAAAGAGGATATATATATTGTGAATATTTCTCTTTATAATTATTCTTCTAAGCTTTTAATGTTGGTTTTGTTTCATATGTTTATAAACTAAATTTGTTTAGTTCTTAGATATGATGAACCCTAAGTTGCAATGGATCTTGTGATTTTATTTTTTTTCTAATGTATTTTGATTGTTGATTCATTACAATTCAATTATATGTTTTTATTCTTGAATTAATATATCCATATATTAGTTCAATATATGATTTCATATGATTGATATTAAGAAATTTTTTTATATGAATAGATTTACTATAATTGGATAGACTTGTATACAAACCTAGGGATAGGTCGACATAAATCCTTTTAATAAAGATAAAAGCTAATAGTAAAGTTTAAAAATTAAGTAATGCAATATTAGGGGTTTTAACTAGAAAGAGATCAAAAGATTAAAACTTAAGAAATCTTAGGGATATTCATTACCGAGGTACTAACTATTTAATATTGATTAATCTTAGTGTTACCTATGTTTTATTTTATTAATGTGTTGAACTTAGATTTAGTTTGGTTTTTAATTAAATCATTATCCTATTTTTCAATTAGATAATAAAAAAGAAGTTTTTAATAGTACTTATCATCCTTGTGGGATTGACTCTCGAAATTCACTGACACTATATTATAGTTCAATAGGTGCACTTACTTGTGAGCTCTATAAAGTAAAGATCAACCCATATCAACCACCAATTGGTTTTTCATCTTCAGTATTCTTAAAGCTTAGGAGTTTCTTGACCAGTTCATCAACTTGATAAACTAATACATTTTAACTCGTACATATAGTATCTCATCAATGGCAAATCTTTTAGACATATTGAGATTTCTCCATTGCCATCCACATATATTTCTTATCCATATAAAATTTTCTAATTAGCAAAATATGTTTTTAACTTTCGCAAGGAGAGCCCAACATATCATAATTATCCTTAATAACTTATATATCTACGAGTCTAATATCTACATTTTCCAATAAACTTAATAAGAGCATAAAAAATGTTTGGAAGCTTTTATGGAATGGTAAGAAGGGAATCCTCTAGTGCTAAAGTAAAATGGGTTGATGTTTGTTCCCCTAAGTTAGAAGGTGGTCTGGGCAAAAAATCATATCAAAGCTTTTCACAAGGTAAAAAGATTATGGAAGCTACTTGTTTTCAAAGATTATCTTTATGTAAAATGAATCAACTCAACATTCCTCAAAAGTTAGTGCTTGTCAAAAATCAAAACTAAATAAAACATCTCTTGAACTTTAAAATAAATCCTTAATCTAAGACATAAGTTAAGGTATTACTTTAAAACTAAGATTTAGGATGGCCAACTCTTATAATTTTTTTATATGACAGCTAGCATAATTTTAGTCATCTACACCTGGTGGAAAACCTTTATAATATGAGGAATAACATTCCTGATAATGTTATAATCAATATTATCATATAATGGAACAATTGGGTGTAAAGTCTTATTAACTAAAAGGCTTCTTTGCTATCTAAAGTTACATGCCTACTTATTTGTCAAATCATGAAGAAGGGAAGACTTAATACTACGCGAAGCACATCTCAAAATGTTTTACTAACAGCCCGTATGTATCTTCTGTAATTATTCATATAATCAATCGTAAACATACGGATTTTTTTTTTATTAAGAGAGCCTATGTTTTGAAAAAACTGTAGAAAGATCTTACTTGCGTCCCAAAGTGTAGTTCCCATAAAGAAGACAATGGATTTACATTCATTTCAATTTCGAAAAGCTTGTTTGAAATTACAGAGACTGAAATCAGGTATTTTCACATTTCTTCATTTCTTTCCTTTTCACGTTCGATCCGAGATACGTAATTAAGGTACCGTTATGTACTACAGAAACTTCCATAACGTTGGCATGATTCGGTTTAAGCAATAGATCCTGACATGATACATCTTCGTTATGAAAAAAAGATTCCAGTTTGTCGTGTTCCGTCTTTAAATTTCCCATAAGAAATTGGAATTTATTTTAGGCCTTTGTTTGTTCGATTATAATAATAGAAACCCCTTCTACACCATGCCTGGTCAAATACTATTACCATGTTACTTTGGGGACCTTGAATTTAAAATTCACCAAACCAAAAGGTTATTGTAGTGCTTGAACGAAATTCAAATATTTAAATATTTGAATAAATTCGATATTATCATTTGAAATATGATAAATCATGTAATGAATTAATCATAATACTCGAAAACATATTTCAAAGTCGGGAACCTGATTGACTTTTTTTTGGCTTAGAAATAGAGATAAATTGAATTAAAATCTACAAACTTTTGTAGTTGTATTAAAGTATATGGTATCAATATCAAAATTTTTATTTGGAATTAAATTTTGATATTTAATTTTAAAGTACATGATAACAATGTTTTAAAAAAGTAGACTAAAAATTAAATTGATAAGAACTCTCGTGACACTAAAGATTGAATAAAATTAAAGAACTTAAAATATAATTAAAAAAGACATTATTCTTGCACATAAAATAAGTTGAAGTTTAATTAGAACAGAAACTATTAAATGAAAACTAACTTCTTTTTAATTTATAAAAAATTAAATAATTTATAAAAATCTAAATAATTTATAAAAATAATCAATTAATTAATAAAATGATTGATTTTTAACAATAAACGTGATTATAATAAACCAAATTAAAAAAATTGATCAGTTCATAATTTTAACGGTTAAATCAGTTCAGTCGATTCGATTTTATAATGGTTACATGATAGTGAAATTGCAAATAATAGTATACATATCATTCATATAATTTTTTTATTCACCAAAACGTAATAGAAGGCAGATTAATGATATTATTATTTTACGAAAATAGGTAGAAGTAGAACATGATTAATTAACTCCAGATACAAATGTATTCATACATCTTTCTTAAGGAATATATTCTTTAAGAAACAGCTTGACAACGTATGAATATTGTTATTGGTAAGTAGCTTGAACTTCACATTCGATGGGTCGAAAAGTCACGTCTTCTAATGTTAGAAATTGTTCAGATATGCCTCACGGGTAACTCGGTTGGTAATCTAACAGAGTAAATTGGGACAAGGACCTAAGTAAGATTCCCGACAACGGAGTATAAGGACCGCTTTGCTAAGCGGTCGACCGAAATAAATCATGATTTACCCTCCTCACAACCTAATCGGATCCGAGTATAGAGGTAGCTGGAGTGGCTGATTCCACCTTATGAGACAAGAAATTGTTCAGATATAGTCTGATTCTTTTTGCAAGATTTTTTAACGTCGTCGGTTTTGGCCGAACCTTTTCTTTAACAAATTGGTACCTTTCACTTAAAAATGGACAGAACTGTTTGTTTGATATTTAATATTTCGGTGTCTTGCTTTAGTTTTTTCGTTTTTCGACATATAATTTTCCACGCTTTTTCTTAGGAAAAGACAAGTTTTTTTATTTATTATTTTTACTATAATTTCTTAACCATTTGCTTAGGGAAGAAATTTATAGGCAAAAAAGGGTATTTTCGACTCTAAATTTTTTAATATTACTAAATTTTAGAGTTTAATTTAAATTTTAAAAAAACTTAATATTATAGAGAATTAATTTATTTTAATTTCAATTTAATAAAACCTTAGAATTTTGTCTGATTCTATAAAAAATATATTTATTATAGTTAACAACTTTTTACTTTAAAAGTATGGGCCATATTACCAATTATGTGCTTAGAATTATTTAATTCTAAACAATCAGATAAAGCTAATCTCATACTTTTTACTCAATTTATTCTTAAAAGAATCTTATTAGGTAGCTGAAAACTTACGATTATCCATGAACATGAATTACCAGATTATCATATTTAGTAGATATCATAGTGATAAGGATAATTGTGTAATTTCATAATGTAATAAATAAATTAGTAAATATATATTTACTAGACTTATTTTAGAAGCCATAAAGCACATCTCGCCGAAGCCTCAACTTTATCACCTTCTTAGTCCACTTCACAATGCCTCAATGACCTCTACTGAAAAGAACTCAAAGATCTCTGAAGTTTCTCACTTTATTGTACTTTAGATGCCTATACAGTAAAAATAGTTTTTGTATCAACTTACTGACCGAACAACTTAGTTATCGACATATTAAGAAGACAATGTCTTTTCTCCTCTTTCTCTCTCTGCAGAGTCTATATATATGTCAATATTTTGTGTTTTCCATAGATTTGTTTAAATATGCATTTAGACACAAGTTTGGTATTCGCTAACGAAACTAATAGTACCAAATATGACCATATCACCAAATTCAACATATGTAAAGGTAATGAATAACTTGTTGAGTTAGTGTATATCTATAATTTTTTATTTGTGTGACTAATTGTTGAAATTTTGTTTTAAAGGCACGAAAGATAAAAATTTCCCAGGCACGATGAAATGTCAATAACAGTTAAAAATAGTGAATTAATAGTCTCGACACATGAGGAGACAACAATGATAGAGTCCAAAAATAAGGAATGAAATCTTCTGTTCTTTTTATCCAAGACCAACCCTATGTTATTCATGCACAATCACAAATTTCACTAGGTCCCAACAAAATTTCTGGCTATGCATAGATGGAATAGGGGATAAAAGGAAGAAGAATTGGTTCCAAAAATAAAAGATGTTTCGAGGTATGAAAAGACGTTGATGATGGAGGGAGATAATTGCAATAATACAAATGGTCTCCTCCTACTTCGTCCTCAGCCCCCTTAACCACCTTTTAAGGTCCATTCTACCAATAATAGGTAATCTTGGCACCTTATTTAGACTACTCTACTTAAGCTCCATTTTGCGTCCAATAAGTTATCCTAACACCTTAACTAGATCACTCCATATTGTCCATATTTTGCCAACAATATGCAATTCTAACACCTTAACCAAATTAACCCACTTAAACTCCTTTTATTGTTAATAGGCAATCTTAACACCTTAACTAGATCACCTCATTTAAGTCCCATTTCATTGACAATAGTATTAGCTTAAGGTTTTTTATTAATAATTTTGATGATAACTATATTATACTTGAAATTTTAAATTGAATTTATTTCCTTGTATATGTAACGATATAATTCTTAAAAGTAAAAGATATTATAAGTTAAATGCTTCCTTTCTTGTAGGAACTTTCTTAATGAACTTACCTTATTAGAAATGATTCCGCAATATCCGAAAGGATCTTGCTAATCACACAATTCGAAAAGTTAGCTTCAATTTTTTTTAAAAAAAATTCTCTTAACATTTGAATATTAGAAGATTTCTACAAAGATGATATTGAAAATTCATTAGATACAAAGTCAACTCAGAATAGAAATGAAGCAACAGCTAGTTAAAGAAAATGTTTACCTAAGGAAGAGCCACTGAATCTGTGAAGAAGTCAAAATTTTTAAATACTTAAGCTGCATCAATATTCCCGAAAGTAATATCTTTATCAAACTCCTTATGTCTTAGAAAGTGAAAAAACTATATTGATAGAGATTGTTATTTCTTGAAGCTTATAAGAGCAAACCCTTTATACATTTTTGTTGAAAGTTTGTAGAGGTTTATTAAACACTACAACTGTGAAATGTTGAAGAACTATGAAAAATATGTACTTGTGAACTTGGAGAGACTAGTCAAAATTTATTACTTGGAGTTTTTATAGTGAAATTACTCAAGTTAGATATTTGAGGACTAGGCGTAGACTTCATTATAAGCTGAATTAGTATAAATCGACTGTGTCATTCTTTCTCTCTTCTTAACTTTTAAATTTCTACTTTATAATGTTTGTGTTTTAAATTTACAAGATGCTCCTTCAAATTTATAATAGGCTCCTTCTATTTTAATCTTGCAAGAGGTTTCCTTTTAACAGACTTCTTTTGTTAACAGGCTCCTTTTGTTTTTAATGTTAACAGGCTCCTTTCGTTTTTAAATTTAACAATCTCCTTTCATTTTAAACGTTAATAGGCCCCTTTCATGATTAACATTAAAAAGCTCCTTTTATTTTTTAAATTTTAACAGGCTCCTTTCATTTTAAACTTTAACAGACTTCTATTTGCAGATTTTTTGGTTGAAATTTAGCACGTTCTTATCGTTTACACGAATTAATAGTAACTTGCAAATTTTTAAGTCACACACAGTTCACCCTCCCCTTAAGTGTGTTTGGTTTATTATTTGGTATCAGAGTAAGGTTTCACATTTATTGTATTTTACAGCACATGATAGATCTTAACAAATAATTTAAGAAGCCTTGAAGGACAATCAATTTCAAAGCCTCCTTATTTCAATAGAAACAACTATCCTATTAGAAAGAGAGAATGATCATTTATCTTCAATAAATAGAAATTGAAGAATGGAAAGCTATCAAAGTTAGAGCCACACCTCCTATTAAATAATGTAGAAGTACCAATTGATGTTGATAGAAGAAATGCACAGTTGAATGCCAAAGTAAGACATCATCTAATCTGTGCGTTATCTCTAGAATAGTATGAAAAGATATCCTACTTTTCTATAACAAAGGAAATGTGGGATAAACTTTAAGTCACTTTTGAAGGAACGAATGAGGTAAAGAAACATAAAATAAGTCTTTTAATGCATCAATACGAAACTATTGGCATGAAACAGAGAGAAACTATAGATAAATTCTTCTGATGTTTCAATAATGTCATCACAACTTAAAGAACTTGGGCAAGATATATTCCGATGATGAGCTTGTAACAAAGATTATAATATCACTGCCAAAGGAATAGAGATCTAAAGTGACAGCTCTAGAAACTGCAAAGGATCTTGACAACTTGACTAGTTAAGAGGAAACTTCATGATCTACAAATCCAAGCTTAGGCGAGATGAAGGATACTTATACAGAAGAGAAATGACACTAAAAGCAATTAATGAATCAAATTCATCAAGCTCTGATGAAAGCAACACTAAGTTGCAAATATATAGAGATGATGAATTCAATTTCATGGTTAGAAAATATGCCCACTTCTACAAAAAAGAAGCTAATAAAGAAAAGAGAAGGAAATAAGAAAACTGGAAACAACAGTTTCCTATCAAAAGACAATAGTAGTAATAGCAATACACAAAACAATCAAATCATATGATATCACTGCAAGAAGCTTGGGCAAACAAGACCAAAATGTCCTCTTATTCAAAAGGACAAAACAAAGAACAAAAAACCCAAAAAGCAAGCTACGACTACAGCTTGGTCAAATGAGGATTTTGAAAACTTTGAAGAAGAAGATCTTGATGAAGTCATCAATTTTTGCTCTATAGCCGAATCAGGAGACAATGAGGTATATTATTCTTACTCTGATAATAAGATCAATGAATTAATAGATGCATATCATGGACTATATGATCAGTATAAAAAAATTAATAGTGAAATATTTCAAAAAGGTTGAAAAGTTAAAAAATAATAATGCATCCTTAACGAATAAGATTAAATCATTAGAATCTGAGAATAAAAATTTGCTGTCTAAAATTATGTCACTAGAAAATGATAATAAACAAAAAGTATCTAAAAAGGAATTCCTGGAGCAAAAGGTAATCCAACTAGATCATGCTTCCGTTAATGCAAAAAAATTAAAAGAAAAAGTTACTACTCTAGAACTTGAAAAAGAGAATTGGTTGAAAAATCATTTCTTTAGAAAAAGACCTTGCAAATTTTATTAATAGAAGGAATAATCTTGATGGTAAAGGAGCTTTTGATAAGGTTGGAATAGGCTATAATAAAAATAATAAGATTAAGCCATATAAATACTTCTTTGTGAAATCCAACAATAACAAAATCCAAAATAACAGGAACCTGATAAATAGCAAAAATCATAGTAACTCTCATTCATCTGTTGTGTGTTCTTATTGTGGTAGACATGATCATATTAGTCATTCCTCTAACTTTTTAAGAATGAAAAAATTATCTCAAATATATGTTTGGAGACCAAAAGGTTAAATTACTAACCTTGAAGGTCCTAGAAAATTTTGGGTAACTAAAATGAGATAATACGTTTTTCATATATGCTTTAGAATATAGAGTAGGGAAAATCAATGGATATTTGTTAGTGATTGTTTGAGACACATGACAGGTGAAACATCACACTTTAACTATATTGAAAGGAAAGATGGAGGTAAAATTGTCTTTGCTGACAAAAACAAGGCAAAAGTTAATAGAATTGATAAAATTGATAACTTTAATTCTAATTCTATTGATAACGTTCTTTATGTTGATGGATTGGAACATAACTTGTTAAGTGTAAGTCAATTATATGATAAGGGCTATAGAGTCACTTTCTATGCATCTCATTGTGAAACCTTAATGATAATATTGTATTTATTGGTCCTAGAAATCATAAATATATGTTGTACTCAATTGGAAGACATGTCTTCATAAAATGTTAATTGTTTTGTTTCACTAGAAAAGGTTTTTTTAAAGCATAGAAGATTTGAACATGCTAACATAAGTATTTTATCAAAAATACCTAAAAATGAGTTAGTATGAGGACTATCGAACTTCAAGTTTGGGAATAATCAGGCTTGTGAAGTTTGTTTAAAATGAAAACAAACTAGAAGTAGCTTTCCTTCTAAAAATATTATGTCTACTAACCAACCGCTTGAAAATATACATATAGATTTATTTGGTCCTACTAGGACTTAAAGCTTTGGTAGTAAACACTATAGTTTTGTAATAATAGATGATTATTCAAGATTACATGTTAATTCATATCAAATAAGGCTGATACTTTTGAAGTTTTTGAAAAGTTTTGTTAAAAAAATTCAAATTGAAAAAGGGTACTGCATTACATCAATTCAGAGTGAACATAGAGGAGAATTTAATAACAAAAAATTTGAAGATTTCTGTAATGAAAATGGCATATCTAATAATTTTTCATGCCTAAGAACTCTTCAACAGAATGGAGTTGTTAAGAGAAAGAACAGGACTCTCGTTGATATGGCCAGAACAATGCTGCATGAAAGTGGTCTACCTCATGGTTACTGGGTAAAGGCTTTATCTATTGCTTGTTACATACTTAACAGGTGACCTATAAGACCTAATCTCAAAAACACCTCTTGTGAGTTGTAGAAAGGAAGAAAACCAAATGTTGCTTACTTTCAAGATTTGGTTGCAAGTGTTTTGTTCTAAATAATGGAAAAGAAAACCTTGGAAAGTTCTATTCAAGATCAAATGAAGCTATTTTTCTGGGTTACAGTACTGTTAGTAAAGGTCAGAGTTTATAACAAAAGAAAAAAAAAGGATAGAAGAATTAATACATGTAGTATTTGATGAAGCACTACCCTCAACAACAACAACTGATTTGGATGATGAAGAGCATCCTTTAATCCTGAAAATACATCACAAACTCAAACTACACCTATAATACTTTTAGAATTACAAGATAAAAAAAGGTCCTTTTAAAGCTAGGATAGAGTAGTCTCCTTCATCTCAGCAGGAGCCTATGCAACGAAGAACACCAAGAGAATGGAGAGGTCTTGATACACATCAGTACATTCTAGGAGGTCCCTCTGAAATTCTAAGAACCAAATCATCCTTCAAAAAAAATTATGTCAGCCTTATCTCACAATTAGAACCAAAGACTATTGAAGACGTTCTTACTGATGAAAATTAGGTTTCAGCTATGAAAAATGAACTAAATCAGTTTGACAAAAACAAAGTTTGGAATCTAGTACCTTGTCTATAAAACAAGTCAATCATTGTAACTCATTAGGTATTTCAAAACAAACTTAATGAAAATGGTAAAGTGGTAAGAAACAAAGCTAGACTTATAGATCAAGATTATATAATCAACAGTAAGGTATTGATTTTGATGAGACTTATGTATGTATTACTATATTACAATCGATTAAAATTTTACTTGCTTTTTCATGCCATATAAAATTTAAATTATTCCAAATGGATGTCAAAAGCGATTTTTTAAATGGATATATTATTGAAGAAATGTTTGCTAAGCAACGTCCAGGTTTTGAAGATGAAAATCATCCTGATTATATGATGAAGTTAAGCAAAGCTCTGTATGGTCTAAAGTAGGCTTCTCGAGTATGGTATGAGAGGTTTAAAAACTTTTTTCTTGAGAATAATTTTGAAAGAAGAAGGTAGATAAAACCTTATTTATTAAGAAAAAGGAGAATGATTTACTCATAGTACAAATATATGTTGATGACATAATATTTTGTGCTACTAATCAATCCTTTTTTGAAGAATTATTAGCCTTAATGCAAGGGGAGTTTGAAATGAGTATGATGGGGGAACTATCCTCCTTTCACAAGTTACAAATTAGGCAAACAAAAAAAAATCTTCATTAGTCAAGACAAATACCAAAAGGAACTCATCAAGAAATATCATTTTGAAAATGCTAAACTGATGGGTACTCCTATATATACTTTAACAAAACTTGATAAAGATGAAGAAGGCAAGGCCATGGATGAGACAAATTACAGAGGAATGATTGGGTCACTACTATATCTTACAAGCTCAAGACCAAACATTATGCTTAGTGTATGTCTTTGTGCATGCTTTCAATCAAATCCAAAAGAAAACCAACTTCAAACAATCAAAAGGATCTTCCACTATCTTCTCAGAACTATGGACTTTGGATTATGGTATCCAAAAATTGATTCATTTAACATAGCTTTGTATTGTGATACAGATTATACAGATAATAAAGTCGATAGGAAAAGCACAAGTGGACACTATCAATTTCTTGAAGCATGTCTAATTTTTTTATCTTGCAAGAAACAAAATTACACAATGCTTCCTAGAAATAAAATGGAATATATATTAACTGCCAACTATTATGCTCCAATATTATAGATGAAACATCAACTCAAGGACTTTTGTTGAAACTTTGATCATATTCCTATATTGTATGGCAACACAAGTGCAATAAATCTCTCTAAGAATCTTATGCATCATTCTAGGACTAGCATATAGAAATCAAGCATATTTTCCTAGAAATCATGTTTTAGAAGGAACCATTGACCTTTTGCATGATAAAACTGAAAATTAGGTAGTTGATATCTTTACTAAGCCACTTTTTAAAGATAGATTTTGTGTGATAAGGAAAGAGCTTGGTATGTACAAAATATCTAATATTAACTCTGTATGAAGATTTTATGCTACTTCTTCTTTGTAGATATTAACAAACTTCTTCTAATTTGTTTTTACGGCAAGCTCATCTTAGTTTAGAAGGCCCCTCTTAGTTTAGAAGGCTCCTCTTAGTTTGGAAGGCACCTCTTAGTTTAGAAGGCCCTGTTTAGATTAGAAGGCTCATCTTAGTTTAGAAGGCTCCTCTTAGTTTAATAGGGTAGAATACACATATCTTGAAAAGATAGTTATTAAATGGCATTGCTTTACCTTTTAAAGCGTACTGTGCCACTCTGATGACTTTTCGTACGTGACTAACAGAAGATATGCAAACGATCACACCTCCTTTAATAGTGTGTACAATTTTTCATCTTCACTTGAAATCAATGCTCAAGAATAATTTAGTATATCTTGAAAAGGTTATTCCTCCTACTCACCTTCATCATTCTCAAAAGTGCCATTTTCCCTCACTGCACCCTAACCCTCTATTCCTACTCAAATCTCCTAAATCTCACTAAGCTTACTTACAATGGCACGAAAAAAAAATCCAAATGACAAAAAAAACCTTGACCCCCACTACTAGCCATGAAGAAACTCTCTGCTATGAACAAGAATCTGAAACTCTTATTTCTGAGTCTTTCTCTCTGTCGCTAATGGTAGGATCATTAAACACACCTACTGAACCTATTTCTATCACCTATAAGCCTTAAGTTTCTAAAGCACCCATTTAAGAGACTCCATACGAGAGAAAGAGAAAAGGAAAGAGAAAGATTCTGGCTATATTGTCTCTAGAATCTAACTCTGATTCATCTTTCAAACATAATGAAAGAACAATCAAGTAGCAATATATCTCTAACTCTGATGAAGAAGGTGTTGGATCGCGTATGGTCTGAGTATTCAGAATACGCTGCGGAAAAGACCATACAAAAACATCACGTATAATCGAAAACACGAGGATTAATGAAAATACCTTATTTTCGTGGG
>JANTPM010000002.1:15072105-15089242 GCA_025434745.1 Erythroxylum divaricatum
TGTCCGACTTCGTCTGTTTTGTCTTTCTTTTTATTTGATCTCTTTTTGTTATAAATCAAAATCATATTTATGTAAAGTCATTTTGACTTAACAAGCTTGACAGTGTAAGAATTCCAAGAAATGTGCATGATGCGTTCCAAGAGTCTAAGTGGAAGGAACTTGTACTTAAGGAAATGAAGGCTTTACTTGAAAATAAGAAATGGGATATTGTAGATCTACCCAATGGAAAAAAGATGGTTGGTAGCAAATAGGTATTCACTATGAAGTATAGGGAAGATGGAGAGATCGAAAGGTATAAGGCCAAATTAGTAAATTAAAGTTTTACACAAACCTGTGGAATAGATTATGAGGAGACATTTTCTTCAGTTGCAAAGTTAAACATAATTAGAGTTCTTCTATCATTGGCTACAAATTTAGATTGGAAACTCCATCAACTTGACATTAAAAATGTCTTCTTAAATGTTACATTAGATGAGGAAATATAAATGAGGATCCCACCAGGTTTTGAATCTAAAGAAGAAAGGGGGAGAGTCTGTAAACTTAAAAAAATCTTTATACGACCTCAAACAGTCTCCAAGAACATGGTTTAAGAGGGTCAATGTCACCCTTTGCAGATTTGGATACAAACAGGGACAAGTTGATCACACCTTGTTCGTGAAGTTTGGAAAAAATGGAAAGAAGTCCACTTGATTGTTTATGTGGATGATATTATAATCACAGGTGATGATACTAGTGAGATCAATGATCTTAAAAACAAATTGAGGCTAAAATTTAAAGTAAAAGATCTCGGAGCCTTGAGACACTTTCTTAGAATGGAGATTGCTTGAAGTAAAGAAGGTATTTTTATATCCCAATGAAAATACATTCTTGATTTATTGGAGGAAACAGGAAAAATGAGTTGCAAACCCATGGGAACTCCACTGGAAAGAAACTGAAAATTTAAGAGAGATGAAGAAGATCATCCTATTGACAAAGGAAGATACCAAAAGTTGGGAAGAAAACTTATCTATTTGTCATTAACCAGACCAGATATTGCTTACTTTGTGAGTATGTCAGCCAATTTAAGAACTCTCCAACTCAATGATATTTAGAGGCAGTCAACCATATTCTGAGGTATCTAAAAGGTAGTCCTAGTAGAGGATTAATGTTTCGGAAAAATTAGAAAAGGGGCATAGAAGGTTTTACGAATGCATATTGGGCTAGTTGTATTGAAGATAGTAGATCAACTTATAGCTATTGTACTAAGTTATGGGGGAACCTTGTCATATGGAGAAGCAAGAAGCGGTCCGTAGTGGCAAGAAGCGGTGCAAAAGCAAAGTTTAGGGCAATGGCACAAGGAATTTGCGAAATTATTTGGTTAGAGAAGTTAATGCAAGCTTTGCATATAACCACTTCTTCTCCCAACAAAATCTTCAGAGATAGCAAATAAGCCATTAGCATAGTGAAGAATTCAGTTCAACATGATCGAATGAAACGTGTTAGAATTGACCGAGGCTTCATCAAACGTGAAATAGAAGGAGGCATTAAATTATTCTATGTTCCTACTCAAAGCATAGGAAGCAAATATTTTTACAAAGATCATACCTAAGCATAGATTTGAGACAATTCTAAACAAATTGAGAATGATAGATATCTATTCCTCGTCGTGAGAGAAAGTGTTGAATAATTATTTATCTTTATTTTTAGATGATAAGTATGTCAACTTAGGAGATTATTTTCTAAGAGATAAATTTACCTTCTAAAAGATAAGTTTATCCCATTTTCAAATCTAATAGCTATTAGCATTTAATTAGAAAATATTCTTCTATAAATTCCCTTGAATCAAAGGAATAAAGTGAAGTTTTGACTCCTTTCTAAAATCTTCCTTCGGATCCCATAACAGCTCGGTTACAATAATAATAAACTAAATACCATAAAAGAGCTACAAATTATCCTCAATCAACTATTCTAACTAATTACATGTCAACCCAACTAGGTCAAGGGATGGCACTCTTAAACCACCAGGTCAAACTCAGTTAAAGAGCTTCGCGTGAGCATTGTTTTTACAAGGCAGAACTCCAAGTGTCACAAAATCAAAATTTATGGTCTACACAGGTAAGTTGTTTGAATCACATTGTAGCAGACATAGCACCAGTCAGCCCTACAGATGGCACAAGGAAAGGTTGGTGCTAAATAGAAAGTTTTGCTTCGAAAATTTGTCGCAGGCTGGAAGTTCGGAGCCAAAAGCTCCATCCCACATATGTAACATAATAAAAATCCCTCGTTCAATTACAATTCCACTTTCTGATTGCCAACGACCCCAAGAACAGTAAGACTTTCCACGAGCATGATAGATTCAAATTGTTACTAGTCAACAATCATAGCTTCTAAGCCTCCACTAGCATCCTCTGTCCCATTCTTCTGCTCTTCAGTTGCCATTCTCATTTCCTCCATCAAATTCTTCTGGTCTTCCTCTATAGTGTTTTGCAGCTCATCTACCTATATAGAAGTGTGAAAAGCCAAAAAAGAGTGAGTAGAATGCGATATGCATCCACAACTATGTGGTTTAGAATGCTAAACATAACACCGTTTACCACAGGAACCCATTATTTCTTTCGTTATTTTTACCAATATGTTGAATCTTTATAGTTCCTAAGCCATAATTTATGAATATACTGTACATTCAACCTACTAAACTAATACACCTCTTAGGAATGCATAACTGTAATTTCCAGAATTTAGTTAAGAAATGCTTGTATTCCTGCATAATACACCAACTCAAACACATGCAAAAGAGAAACTATTGCGAGAATCGCTTGAATTCTACAGCTTAACTTTAGGGTTTTAGTGCAAATATCACATCATTGATGATGATGCTTTCATAACATGTTAAGCACAGGTAAGAATCGATCCAACACATAAAATCCAAGAACCAGTGTAATGGTCTCATTCCACTTCTATAGCTGGTATCGCATAAGGGTTGAACACTTTTCTGTAGCCAAGCTTTCATATTTTAGGTAGAATTTGAGGTCTAAGGAAACTAAAGTTCCTTCCTTGCGACTGCAATTATACCTAAAGTGCTACCTTGAGTCTTTTAATAAATAGACCTACAACATGTCTTGACCTTGAGTCTCTCCCGTAAGTTTCAATCAAAAGTGATCAGACTCACTATCAGCACAGATGGGAACTGCAAAGCACATACAGGATAAGTGAAGTGCTACATACCACATGCAACAAAAGGGCAAACTGTTTTTTACGAAGCTCCAGTAATCTTGAGCCAGCTGTGTTCTCAGCCTCCAATGCCACAATTTCTTTCTCCAATTCAGTTATGATCTTTTGTGTCTCTGACCTCGGGGGCTGCATGGCAATCAGCTTCCTGATTGCCTCACATTCCTCCTTGTGCTGCCTTTCAATTTTACTTTCTTCAAGCTGGTTCTTAAGATCTTCTATGTCAGCCTGTGCCTGCAGAATCTGCCTATCTATCTCATCTTTCAACTCATTGAAGTTCTCTTTTTCCCTGAGGTTTGCATCAATAACTGCTTTGCTTTTGAGGAGAGGGATTTCAAAGGTTGATAACTCCTGCAAGAAAGTTTTGGAAAGTCTGACGCAGTCATTATAGTTACCTTCATCTTTCTCAACCTCAAGAACAAAAGATGTGAATTTCTTTTGAAGTTTCTTTAGTGGGGGTTCACCCCTTGTGGTGGTGGTCCGAGTGAGGAGTCTATGCTTTATGATTATGTCATCTTCAAGTGGGCTGAATGCATAGTTTGCTGCTGTCGTTTCACCTCTTCCAGAAACTTTCTTTTTCCCCAACATCTCAACAGCTTAGTAACCTGCAAACATGAGATAAATATCAAGGGACACTCCTTAAACTTCCAAATAGAAATCCTTCACTACACATAAATAACTCACATAAAGCTAAGAATTCCAAAATGGTATCCTAGTTATTGAGGAAAATATCCAAGATCCAGCCTCCAGAAACCAAAAATATAAGTAACTACTCAAAAAACATGAAGCAAGGCAACGTATTGAAATTTAAAGAAAAAAGAAAATTTGCCAAACAAGAACAATGCAATAAGAAGCAACTCTGCATTTGTGTCCAAGCATACCGACTATATTCTAAGAAAGTGCATGGCCCAATGATCTCAAATAATTAAGTAGGTATTAACAAATGAACAGAAAAATATTAGACTTGGTGGTAGTTCAAAGATCTGATCCCTAGTTATCACGAAAAGTAAAGCATTCTGAGAATAGTATTTAAAAAAGAAAAAAAGAAAATTAGACCCCTACTTAGCACACCAAGCATTATCTTTCAATTTGATCCATAATCTAATCTTATTGTTTTGAATCTTCCATAATATGGTTGCAAATATGGTATACAAATTTACTATCAATATCACCAGTGTTATACAAAACATGCTAGTTAAGAAGTATTTCGAGTCATACATAAATCAGTGGTCCAAATGAAACTGAAGAATAAAAAAAAATCAATGACCAGCGTCGCCATGAATCTGCAGCTAATGGTTTAATCTCATGTAAACCTCAATGAATTAGTACACACCAACTGAGAACTGCAAAGTATCCAACATGAAACGCACTTCACATCAGCTAATTTCTGAAATTATAAAAGAAAAGAAGAAAGAATTGAAAAACGGTAGTCATAAATGGAAAAGGAAACTTACAGATTACAGCGAGAAGAGATTAGGGAAGAACGAGAAGTGATTGAAAAGGCGGTGAGGATTAGGGAAGAAAAGCGCTGAGAAAATGGATTGGGGTGGAAAAGGTGGGGAACTGGAGCAGTAAGAGAGGGTTGGGGCGTTTCGAGTTTTAATGTCACTTGACGCAAATACCCTTCTATTTATGCTTTTAACCTGTAAATCGTTCAAATTTCTTAATTAAATCAAACAACCTAGAATGTTTTTTTTATTAAACCCAATAATAACAACCTAAATATTGAATCTATGCAGGGTTTAGTTGTTTGTTTTATCTTTTAATAAATTGTTCAAATTTTAATAAAATAAAAAGTAGAGATAAATCAGTATTTTAAAAAACGAATTAATAAGATAAGAGATTTAATGTCTAAAAGATTCAACCTATATTAGATCGATATCAAATTTGTGATATTCTATTTTCCTGTATATGCTTAGGGTTTAACCCTAGATAAAGTATTGCATATACATGTAATACATTAGCATTTATACACAAATTGATATTTGTACACATTACAAAGATAACATATGCACTCAATTGACTTATCTCAGGGTATGAAAGAAGTTTAAGTGAACATGATGTGAATTATGAACTAATATGTCTTGAATTTTGGTATGATTAGATTTCAATTAGTAAATTGGAATTAAATGTTATTGATTGAGAGATTAATGAATTAAATGTGCATTTGGTCTAGAAAAAATACCAAGTGGTAAGAAAAATTGATATATGGAAACTAGGATGATTAAGCCTAAAATTGAGTAACATTTGACATAGTTAATGTGTGACAAATAGACTAGTAATTAAATAACAATTAGACCAATTATTATGTGACATGTGGACAAATCTTGAAATGACATGTGGACTGATTTAGTAGGGGACAAATGGCAACCTAATATGTGGATTAGTGACAGTTGATTAATTAGCAAAACGTATTACATGCATTAAGACATATGATAAGTTTAGAAGCTGACACCTAGCATGATGATGGAACAAATTCCAGCAACAATGTTTATGCTAATTCTCTCACCTTTCTCCATCGAAATTGCTTCAAATTTTTTCTATATTTTGGTCTTAACCATAGCTAAAGTTCTGCACAAAAACCACACCTAAGCCTTATACCAAATAGCCAAGAAATCTGTTCAAAGTTGTCTTCATCTTGTTGTCCAAAAAAAAGAAAAACAACTCAACTTCACCTTGGAATTGCGTTGATTTTTGCTTGCTTGGGAGGATTGTTTAATCTAGAATTTTGTTAAATGGGAAGCCTAATAGGTAAGTAAAAATCTAAGCTTTGTGGCATGTCAAATGATATAAGAATGATTCTTGAATTGGAATGAAATGCATGTGATATTGGTGAAGATATGTGCTGGAAAATGTTGCATTAACTTGGAAGTTTTTCTTTTTTGTTTTTGATATAAGCAAATTGTGGAGTATAGGGCATTATGTGGATGTATTGGACTATAATTTAATGTATAAAGAAGGTGGATTTATGTCTAAGAAAGTTGTTAGAAGACTGCTCTTCAATTGAGAAAGAATTAGACCTATGTGCATGATAATGAAGGAAAGATTTTTGGTTTGATTTTTAATGCATGAAAAACTAGGATTTGTGAGTTGTTAATTGAATAATTTTGAACTGGAATTGAAGAGGCTATTGATGAGGAATTAGAGTACGACTCAAGCCTAATAGAGGTATAATTGTTGAACTATAAAGAGGTTGTTTTTAACTTTGGTATAAAGTGTAAAACAAAACCTGGAAAATTAGAGATGTAGGTTAAAATTATGGTTTCAATCTCATCTTCCTCTTTCAACCTATTTTACATATCTTTAGGGTATGAATTTGAAGAAACTCATAAAACTTGTAGATCTAGATCAGATCTTGACTTATGCCTGTTTTTCCTTATACTGCCTGTGACAGATCCCTATATAGGAACCTTATATCATTTGCTAATTTTGGGGACTTTAGAGCTCAAATTAGTCAAAGTATAAAATATGAAAAATAATTATTGATATCTTATTAATACTTCAGTGAAACAATTTGGCCAGAAGATATCTCGATATGTTTATGTAGTTAATTGAAGTCATAACTTAAAGAAGGGACTGTTTTGGATGTGTTGAGTTCAAATCTGGAAATTATGATTTTTTAAAGGAATAAGTGAGTTATTTTAATGAAAATATGATCTTCAGGACATGCATAATGTATATTAGGTATGGATGAATGAGTATTGAAGAAAATAGGGTATTTATGAATGAGAATCGGGTGCATGTATGAGTATATGTTGCTGGAAAAATTTTGGTGAATTTATAGATTTGGCTTGCTAAAATTTTAGATGTAACATGCTAATTGTGTGTATATTATAAGAAGCTTTTTGATCATAGAAATGTTTAAGGATAAATGTAAAGTATGATTGATGAATTTAGAGTAAATCAAGCTATTTTAAAAGGACAAACCTGATTGCAATATGGTAATATACAAAGTATGATATTGAATGGTTAAGAAAGTTGAATAAGGTTGAATACTCGGGAGAACATGACATATGTATATATGTGCACAAATGAATATGTATTTGATTGATCGACTTTGTAATGTGAATTATGTATGAATTGTATGATTTTAGACGCTCAAGTCGCATGTTATTTAGACATTACCGAGCCATCTAGGCAATAGCCTAAATTGGAGCGTACTGTTAATCAACCTAGATGATCTTCCTATGATTGATTTATTCTGTTTAACTTCCAATTATTGAATTGTTTGTGATTTGTATGTGAATTCTAGACTTTAATGGTCTGAGGAGTTTGATATTCGAAAATGTATTGGAAGTGTTTTGTTTGCATCTAAAATTTGAATGATATATATGTTTGCAACTGAATTATAAATGATTTTAAAATATTCAACGAAAGTTGAATTCTGGATTAAGATCTAATGAATATAAGATTCTGTTTGTGCATCATAAGTGAATGTTATTCATGGCATATTCTGTTATTTGATGCATTTTATAAAATGCATGTTCAGATAAAAGCATTGTGATCAGAGTAGCCAGTCTTAAACAACTTTAAGCTAAGAATTCTATACGTAGAGCTTTGCTCCGTAATTTATGTATCTGACTAAGCCTAATGAGCTAGTATCTTTATCTATATTTGTATCTGTATCTGCATCTGAAAGATGCTCAGTTACAACAAATAATAACGAATCTGGAGTCTCATATGTATCTGCATTTATATATGTATGATTATGAAATATATGGTTATGAAATATTTTCTGAAATTGTGATGATAAAGTGATATGCTATGATAATGTGATTGATTGGGTTGTACATGTTCTGAAAGAATGTATGTGAAATGTGTGTCATTCATTATATCTTATTAAGATGAAAAATGTTTTTGAAATTGGTTGGTTGTGTGATATTTGTGTAGTTGACTTAGTGAGATTATCAATGATGGTTTACTTATTGAATTTGCAAAACTCATCAAAAATTGCAATGTAACTTTTTAGGTACGAAATAGGAGACTCTAAGATTTTCTGGAGGAACATTTTCGATTAAGATATGACTTAAAGGTCTGTCAGCTGACATAAGAAGAGTTATAGATTGTATTTTGTAGTTTCTTTGACATATAGAACTTTTTTATAAAGGATTGTAAACTTCTGTCAATAAATGAAATGGTGTTGAGGTTTCAAATATTTTATATTCTTTATGATGCCATTTAAGACGTTATGTCTGCTCTAATATACCATTGTCATAGGATATGTACATGAATGTCCTCTAGATATTCGGGTATATACTTTATGGTAGCGAGGTATTACAAAATCGACTAAAAATTAATAAAATTAAAGAATTTGAAATATGATTGAAAGAGATTCTTCTTGTCAATGGAAAATTTTGAAGTTTAAGTAACAAAGATTGTTAAATAAAAATTAATTGATTTATTTTAGTTTATAAAACTTATTAATTTATAAAAGATTAAATGATCAATTTTTAATAATAAGAATTATTAAGTAAAACTGAATTAGAAAGTTAAAGTGAAACCAAAAAGTTACAGAAGCAATTGAACTTTTCAATGATTATATAAAATTAATGCTATAAATTTATATAATATTTATTAATAAATAACATATCATTTAAATTTCTCGTAAGAGTAAGACAAGTTAAAATTGGCACATTTGAACTATTGAATTTTGTAAAGAACAAAAACCTAACAAGTGGTTTGAGATACAACTGCATAATATCTTCCATCCTTCTTTCACTCAATTTGTCTGTCCCCTACTACCACCCGCAGGTCACAGTGCAGCCCACGAGAAGAAACAAAAAAATAAAAAAAAGGAAAGGCAGGGTAAGGTATTCAGGTATATTGTTTTGCTATACATTACGCGCGATATGATAATCTTTCTTCTTAAAGGTATATACCGTACGTATACAGCAGTGGCTACATCAGAGTCCAGCAAGTCTTTGTTTTGAAGTCCCATATAGCTGGGACCAAGAATTTCTTGCCCCTTGATCCGTGGGCATTAAAGCCTCCACCGTTTGCCGGATCGATGAGCACTTTTCCAGCGTGTCCCGGGAGTGCTCCGCTTCCGAAGATACCCTTGCAAGCCGTTGCAATCTCAATAGGATTCCTCAAGGCATCCTCGAAAAACCCTGTCTTGAATGGGTTGGTCACCGCTTCTGCAAATGCCTGCGCAAATGAAACAACCATAGAATCTGCTCCAATATTTCCATTTGGTGGGTTCAATACCATGCCTACTGGTCCACTGTCTGCCTTGTGGAATGGCCAAGCGCAAGTTCCGGGACATTCATTTTCTGGGTTGCCAACCCATATGTACAGCTTGTTGTCTGCATTAGAATTTAATTTTGGAGTGCTCAATGTACTGAAAAAAATGGATTGAATAATCAAAACAAACAGCTTTTATTTGCCAAATTACCAAGAGTAACTCCATGGCCTGAGCAGCTCTGTATGCAGAAGTTGTGGAGTGAAACATCCCTAGCAGTGAAAATAATCGGTATGATGTTAGGGTCTCCTCCAGTTGCCTTTTCTATAAGGGGCTTAAAAAAGTCGGCGGTAATAACCTTCCCGACGGAATAACTGGCATCCGTAACTTGTTTCACAACCTTCACATTGATAGGTAATACAGGTTTAGCAGCCGCTTCTTGGTAGCACTCGACAACTTTCCACCATGATGAGACTTGGGGCTGTATGTTTGCTCCGGCGTTATAATTCAAAGATTTAATGAAATTCCTGACGGCATTTTTGGAGACACGACCAAACCGACCGTACCATATAAGAGCTAGGTTTAGATTTCCAGTCAAGATAGGACCTCCGTGGTAAGTTATGTTGGGGGAAGGAGGGTGGTGAGCAAAACTAGAAAAAGGAAGAATAAGAAGCAGAGATGAGAAAAGAACAAGGGGACTGGTTGAGAGAGAAGACGCCATTGGAGCACTCTTTTTTTTATTTATTTATTTGTTATTCATTTAATAGAGGATTTGTAGGCTTAATGCACTATAATAAGATACGTCTTAACTTATAGATGCAGAAATGCTATTTCTGTAGCATTATGGGAGGTCAACAACACAATTGGAATGCTATTTTGGTGGACCTCAATACATATGACTGGTTTTGTCTTAAAGAGGTTTTTGTGATGCAGAGACATGATCTAAAAATAGATAGGGGACTAGAAGTGACAAAGTTATTTTTCCATCAATTTTTTGTCATGTTATTGTTGATGTAACAAAATTATATTATTTTTTAATGTATTTATGAGACATAACATAGACATGTGAGACACATCTATTTTAATAAAGCTCCGATTAGTCTTAATGTGATTATACTAATTCCAATTAACTCTAATTAAAGTTAATTAATTTAATTTTATCTAATAAATAATGATTGTCAAATTATTCAAGATCTAAACCTTAAATTTATTTCCAATTGCTTAATTTACTCTATTCATCCTCATTCGAATGCTCTTTAATCCTTCATTTTTTGTTATTGAAAGAGCACGGGTTCAAAATATTAAAACGGTATGATCTTTATAAAATACAAAAGGAATGTTGCATAATTGATAACCCTTTCTCAATCTTCGCAAAACATAGAGCTTTATGTATTTGAGCAATCCTTTTTTTTAATCCCACATCTTAAATTTCAATTATTCAAGGCATGAATGATGATAAATCTGATTTGGCCATAATTCATAAGGATCTCGTAGGATGCTATTATGATGTTGGAGATGCCATCAAATTTAACGTAACTTGTATATTTTGCTGTAACCATGCTAATTGCCATGGTCATGAATATATATATATCAGTGTGTGTGTTACTCCACTCACATATAACAAATACTATCAAGAAGTTAACAAGTGCACGTAAATCTCTTAGCGTTAATCCCGCAGTATTTAAGAAGTCTTAATGGAAGCTTACTTTTGCTGACATTCCTCAAGCTACAAATGGCTTCCATGTTGACATTGTTATAGGCTCTAAAGGTTTTAGGTTTGTATTCAAGATCCAACTTAAGGATGCAAGTGTTGTGACAATCAAAAACATTAATGGCCAGATTCATTGAAGAAATGGAAACTATTAGGAAAATCATCCTCTTCTTGGCTGCTGCAAGGTTGGAGAAGAACCACTACTGGTATACAAGTACATGAAGTTTTTAAGCTTAGAAGATGTTATTATGATCAAAAGAAAGATGGGATTAAAATAAACTGGAAATTAAGGAGAAAGATCCTGATTGGTGTCGTAAATTGGGATAAGGGAGAAGATGAAGAGGGTAAGGTAATTGAGAATAAAATTAGGGTTTAGATCTTGAATAATATGGGAATTTGGATTTATTAAAGTTTATTAGAATAAATTAATTTAATTAGTTTTAATTAGAATCATTAGAATTAATAAAATCACCTTAAAACTAATTAAAATTTTATTAAAATAGATAGGTGTATACCACATGGAATCATAAACCTATAAGTATGCTAAAAAATATATGTTTCTATCACATCAACAATGACGTGACAGAAAATTAATGAAAACATAATTATGTTAGCTTTTTTTACTATCAACATTTGATTTGAGCATTTTATAAATATTAAGATTTATTTTAAATGCTCCAAAATGTTAAATGTAATTTATATTTTAAAGAAATTATGAAAGTCAAAATTGCCATGTTTTAAAAAGATCGTAACATTTGATAAACTATATAATTTAGACATTATACTAATGTAATATTAGATTTTATTAGGTTTCATCACTTATGTTAATATTACATTTTTTAATTTTGAGGCCTAATAAGCTACTTTAGCAGTGGCCTTTGAATGTAAATTTCAAAAATTTAGGATTTCAAGTCTTAATACATTTGGTGTTTCTTTCTTTATCGCTACTTTTATCTTTTTGTCTCTATCTCTCTAATTATCTCTTTGGTCGACTCTATTATGTATGGCTCATATGCACGCATCATGCATTCTTGGAATTTCAAATAGAAAAGTGACATTAATTGGAAACTTTTTAGGTGGAAATGGAGGGGACACGAGTGTGGCTTAGAGCATGTCCATATTTTGAAATCGAAGGCAAAGGCAAAAGCTGAAGACATAAGTGTATTGATGTGGTGAAGGTTTTTTAAGAAAAATATGATTTCAGATACACTCATGTCATAAACTGTATCTTATGCACTAAGAAGACAATAACATCTATAGCTTGGAACACAATCACATGACAAGGTGTGTATTCGTATCCAAAGAAGCACAAGGATCCAAAGTTACATGATATGTCAAAGACCATGTCATATTCTAGAGAAAAATAGTGAGATCCACAAATTGAGACAAAGCAATGTATAGGCCCTAATAGAGAGTTATCATTTGGTGGATCTTAATACTTTGTTGTATTCACTAATGATTTTTTAAAGAAAGTTTAGGTATAATTTTTGAAGCAAACATCTAAAGCCTTTATAAGGTTTAAGGCATGAAAGGTTGAGATGGAGAGTCAAACATGTCAAAAAATTCAATACTTGAGATTAGATAATAGTACCAAGTACACAGATTCATATTTCACAGAAATTATGTGAGGAGAATTTAAAGACACTATAATGTTCAAAAAGTACCATAGTATAACATTATTTCATAAAGAGTCAACAAATCCATAATTGAAAGGGCTAAATGTTATTTTTATCCTATCAATATATCACTACACACATCAATGGATGAGAGAGTTACAGAGGAAGTATAGACAAGAAGTAAGCATATCTCCCAGACTTAAAACTTTTATTGTTTGTCTTATTTGTATATTTCTAGTGCTGAGAGGTCTAAACTTGATCCAGCTACCCTAAAAGAATGAAGGGATACAAGTTTTGGGATCTAAATTCAAAGAAGATGGTGATTAGTAGGGATGCAATGTTTGATGAGTTAGAGTAGTGCTCTAAAGGCAATCACCTTTAGCACTTTTGTATAAACTTTATTTTGATTAATAAAGCGAAAGGCAATTTTCATTAATTTGATGTTCATTTATTTATGAATTGATATCATTTTAAAATTGAATTCATGAAGTCCATGATACAAAACATAATATGAAGGAAATTATAATGAGATCATAATAATGAGATTCCTATCATGTGTAATTATGTTAATATCTAAATTATCCCTAGTCATAGAATTAATGAGATAGGACATTGTTAATTCGGATAGACTAGCGCATGTTATATTCTTTAATTTGATCAAGCAGTGGATTTCATAAACTGTAAGCATGAGATGTTTAGAGTTAACGTGTGGATGCTTACTAAGAGTAGTAAGAACATCGAATGACCCGCTATGAGATTATCATATAGATGATCTATCAAATGTCAGTGATTAATCTCATCATAGCAATGATGTAAATATCCTTAGGCTTGAGGTACTTAAGGATATCTTACATACTGATTATGTGTTTTAACACTATTCCTTGTTGCCTCAAGATGAGGTCACTCGTAGGGTGGTGATTGGGTATAACTATTGGTATTCGAAGGTAAATGGGTAGTTAATAAAGGATTTACCACTCCTGATAGAAGGAGATGATACTCATGGCCTCTTGTCGGGGTCATTATTCAGAAATCTCTAGTCAGAGCAATAATGTGTCATAAAGAGAGTCTTTAATGACACATAGAGTAATGAGATCCCAGGACAAGAACTAACATTACTTAGACTAAATTTGACATAATCAGTCTAGTGGAAGTTGACACATAGTCTATACTCTGAGCCAAGTGGGGTATAAGATGGTGAAGAGATAATTTGCATGATAATTGACTATGGAAAGGTTCGTAAGTTGGATAATTAACTATCGAAGAGCTTGAGTGTTAATCCACTTACATACCAGTAAATTGGCATCATGAAATCCTTCATAATTTGCTCGGATTAAGAGTTAAATCAAGTAACCAAAATTACTAGGAACCTAAGAGTCAAACACATAAAAGATTGGATGAAAAAACAAACATAAAGATTGGATGAAAAAACAAAGTGTGCATGGCTGTTAATTAAGCAAGTCACGATCGTGACCGACTTAATGACAGATAGTACATAAGTGAGTTCTTCACTTATGTACACAAAAATTTTTACCCAAAAACACACTCAATAAAGAGGTTAAGGGTCTAGAAGAGTTCTGGAAATTGAGAGGAGTGATTTTGTGATTTATTTATGTAATTTTAAGCAATTGTTGCATGAGATTAATTGCATGTAACTTGGTATTGATCTAACTATCACTAGAGCATCTACTTGAACTCATCTTCTTTAATGCTCTAACCACCCTTACACACAGATTTTTCTTCATCTTTGTGTGCTCCCTTAAGACCAAGGAAGGTGCTTGGTGTTTACTACAAAACAAGGAGAAGATTCAAGAAATGAGGAGTATTTGCAAGGTACATATGCTATAATTTCATGTTCCTATAATCTGTTTTATACATGCACATGGATTCTAGATTTTCTGAGGATGACGTAAGGTTAGAATTTTGATTCCGAAACCACCACTATCTTGCCATGTATGTGATGCATGGACCCAGGGCTCTCCAACAATAGTATTAGAACAACTTATACATGTATAAGATGATCTATTGAACATGTGCAAACAGTTTGCTGGATAGTGACTAACATGCATATTGATTTAAAAAACTTCTTATAAATTGTATAAAAATATTTTTATGATTTTCTTCCACAAAAATGTTTATAAGATGTTATATTATGTTTCTGTTGAAGGAAATTTCAATTTAACTTCATTTTCTATTTTATTGAAAATTAATCTCCAATTTTTTCATATGTTGGCTTCTGAGAATTTCTAGAAAATAGAATGAATGTGTTGATTTTGAAATTTTCGTAATAATTATAGAAAATTTTCTAATTTTCTTTTAAGAAATATTTGTAAGGTATTATATTATGTTTTTGTTGAAGGAAAATGTAATTGAATGTTATTTTCTATTTTATTACAATTTTAGTTTCAGTTTGATGCATGTATGAAGTTCTGGGGAATTTTGGAAATCTGATAAACATACATGCTTGTAAATTCCAAAATAATTTTGTAAAAATTTTTTATGAATTTTCTTCATGACTATGCATATATGTTGTTGCCACGTGTATGAGATGCATGACACCTATATTTGGAGTGATTGATTATTTATTCTCAATTTTACATGCATGTCGGTGGTGTATGATAAGTGTTAATAGACATATGATGTCCTAGCTAATTCCACTTATTTTATAAAGAATACCTAGGAATTAGATGCTGGAATTTTTTTTATTAGGCACATTTAGAATGTTTATATGACTTTGGAATTTTTCCAGAATTAATTGAACCTCATTCAATTAATAGATCAAGTCAAAGTCAACACTAGTAAGCTTTTTGAAAGTTGATGGGCTAACTTGTTTGATGACTTATGTGTATGTGTTTCGGTTATAAAAACTTGAAATTATTTTTATGAGATAAGAAATGTATTATTTTAATGATAGTAACATAGTAAGTGCGTGTGTTTAAAATTAGGGTTTCGAAAAATTTATGGACATCGAATCGGTATCCTTAGTGTCTATTAGGTTAACTCATTTATCTTGATAATTTTGGCCTTCAAGATAGTTTTGGCTTATGTCAAAATTGTCTTGATAAATTTGGGATGACCTAGGGATGTTTTATATGACTAATTGAAGTTTGGAAATTTTAGAAACCCTAAGGATTAGTTTAGAATTAATCCAAGTAGAGCATAACATTTTAAGTGTGACTAGAAAAAAGGCCTGTGTACTAGAATTAAAATGCTTAACTTGGACATCAAAATAATTGAATTTTATAGTTCCTAATCGAATCATATTCATATTTCAAATTAGCCGAGACTAACAGTAGTACCTGATTTGGTTCAAGAGATGAATTGAATGATGAACTTTAGATGCATATTCAAGTCACAACCTAAATTAAACCTCCTTTAGGTGTTACATGCATTAGATGCATTTTAAGGGTGGTTATGGATATAGGCCCAATTTAATTGAGTCGTCCATAATTTGAATATATATAATATCATCCAAGTATTGATAAGACCTAAGAAAAAATCCCTCAACCAAAATATTTGGACTTACGCCTTTTATAGATATGGTAAGAAACAAAATCCTTTTATTGTTGAGTTGTTAAATAAACCCGAGCCCGCACTACACGAATATGTTCAAACCATAGAAATAAGATTTTTAGATTAATGGGTTAGTCCTACCTAGAAATGTTAATTTATTAGGCAAACCCAAGGTTAACGTGAATAGAGGCGAAATTGGGTAGTATACATGGAATGTATACGCATCCAAAATTGATAACCCAATGAGTGTGCTAAATCAATGTTGATGGCACAAGTCGATAGTTGCATAACTGAATGCAATTGATATGAATGATACCTACTGATTGATCTAAGGTAGCATGTTGGGCAAACCCAAGTTCATTCCTAGCGATATTAGATATCGACCCATTACGCAAATTATAATTTTTCTCATATTTGTAGTAAGGGCTATGGATTTGGATAAAATAGTGGGACCTATAATACATGTGATTAAATTCCCTATCGATATGAATTTATGTACATTTTAACGGTTTCTCTCATTTTCTAGGTTATTAAATTGCCACGATGTCATCGTCCAGTGTGAACTTATGCTCTTTACTTGACTCTAGCAAACACACGGGACCAAACTTTTTAGATTGGCTACAAAATTTGAGAATTGTTCTCAAATTTGAGAAACTAGGATATGTCCTATTGTAGCCACTTCCTGATCCCCTACTATTGATGCCTCTGATAAGGATCAAAAAGCTTATAAGAAGCAATCGGATGATAGAGTTGGCTAGTTGTATTATACTGGCCTCTATGTCACCATAATTGTAAAAGCATCATAAGGCTATGGATGCTCATACCATAGTCTAGCATCTAAGGAAACTGTTTGATAAGCAAGCTCTGGCTGAAAGGTTCGAGACCTCGATATCACTCTTTCACTCTAAGATG
>JANTPM010000002.1:15091684-15102893 GCA_025434745.1 Erythroxylum divaricatum
AACATATTATCTTTTTAGAAAAAGAGTTTCTTCTGAGAGAAGACAGTGGGAGCAAAGTTGAACTTGTTGAAGTTTATGACGCTCAAATAGAAGCAGATCAACTGCCTGAACTTAAGATTGTTGTTCATGGAGAAGAGACAACAGTTAAAACTTCTGACACACAAAATGTTTGTAGGTCAAGTAGGATACGTAATGTTTCAGAGAGATATGGATTTCTCGTAATTGAACATAATGACGTATTGCTCATAGAAGACGATGAGCCTACAACCTATAAGAGGCTTTGAAGAGTTTAGAATCTAAAAAATGGCTTCAAGCCATAAAGTCTAAAATGGATTCCATGTTTAAAAACCAAGTTTGGACTTTGGTTGACCCACCCGAAGGGCTAAAACCTATTGGGTGCAACTGGATTTTCAAAAAAAAATTGACATGGATGGTAATATGATTACTTGTAAAGTGAGACTAGTCGCTAAAGGTTGTCGTCAAAGACAAGATGTTGACTATGATGAGACTTTTAGCCCCATAGCCATGCTTAAATCCATTATAATGCTCCTAGATATTGTTGTTCATTATGATTACGAGATATGACAAATAGATGTGAAGACGGTTTTTCTAAATAGAAACCTAGCTGAGGATGTGTAGATAATACAACTCGAGGGCTTCATATCCAAAAATGGTAAAAAGGTATGTAAGCTTCAAAATTCCATTTATGGATTGAAGCAAGTATCTAAGAGTTGAAACATCCGATTTGATGCTATAATCAAAGAGTTTAGTTTCTCACAAAATTTGGATGAACCTTGTATGTATAAGAAGGTTAGTGGGGGTGCTATCATATTCCTTGTATTATATGTGGATGATATATTACTAATAAGAAATGATGTCTCAAGTTTGCAATCTGTCAAATTTTGGTTATCCTAGAATTTCTCCATGAAAGAACTTGGAGAAGCAACTTATATATTAGGAATAAAGATCTATAGAGATAGATCAAGGAGGTTACCAGGTCTTTCATTGTCTACATATATAGATAAAGTGCTAAAGAGGTTTAACATGAAGCAGCCCAAAAGAAGGTTTCTTCCCATGACTCATAGGATAAAACTCTCAAAATTTATGCATCCAAAAACATAAGATGAGAGGACTCGTATGAGTTTGATCTCACAAGTTTCAGCAATAGGATCAATCATGTATGCTAGATTATGTACAAGACCTGATATATTGTATGTTCTAAGTATTATGAGTACATATCAATCAGATCCTGGTGAGTATCACTAGGTGGCAGTCAAGAATATGCTAAAGTACTTGAGAAGGACTAAAGATGTATTCTTAGTATATAGAGATGGAGATCTCGTAGTGAGCGGGATACAGATGTCAGTTTCAATCTGAACATAATGACTCCAAATTCCAGTCAGGTTATATTTTCACACTGAATGGTGGAGCAGTTGTTTAAAAGAGTTCTAAATAAGAGACGGCTTCAGATTCAACAACCTAGTCAGAGTATATTGCCGTTACGGAAGCGACAAAAGAAGTTATTTAGATCAAGAAGTTCGTTATGAAATTTAGAGTTGTTTCAAGCATCGTAGACCTGATAGTGCTTTATTGTGACAATAATGGGGCTATTGCTCAAGCTAAGGAATTAAGGTCTCATCAGAGATCTAAGTACTTACTCAAGAGATATCACCTTATCAGGGAGATCATTGATAGGGGTGATGTGAAGGTAGAGAGAGTGCCCATAGATTAGAACATTATTGATCCTTTGACTAAATCATTTCTTTAAATGAGATTTGATTCTAGTGTACTCGCCTATGGTATTAGATACAAAGGCAATTGACTTTAGTATTAGATACAAAGGCAACTAACTTTAGTGTAAATGAGAGATTATTAGAGTAGTGCTCTAAAGGTAATCAATTTTAATACTTTTGTACAAAATTTATTTTGATTAATAAAACGAAAGGAAATTTTTATTAATTTGATGTTCATTTATGTACGAATTGATGTTGTTCTTAAATCGAATTAATGAAGTCGATGATATAAAACATAAGATGAAAGAAATCATAATGAGATCATGATAATGAGATTCCTATCATGTGCAATTACGTTAGTATCTAAATTATCCCTAGTCATTGGATTAATGAGACAAGACATTATTAATCCGGCTAGACTAGCACATGTTATACTCTTTGATTTGACCAAGCGGTAGATCTCATAAACTGTAAGAATGAGATGTTTAGAGGTAATATGTGGATGTTTACTAAAAGTAGTAAGTATTTCGGATGACCCGTTATGAGATTATTATATAGATGATCAATCAAATGTCAGTGGTATAAATATCCTTATACTTGAGGTACTCAATGATATCTTAGATACTGATCCTATGCTTTGACCTCATTCCGTATTGCATCAAGATGAGGTCACTCATAGGGTGGTGATTAGGTACAGGTATTGGTATTCGAAGGTAATTAAATAGCCAATAAGGATTCACCACTCTTGATAGAAAAAGATGATACCCACAGCCTCTTGTCGGGGTCATTACTCGAGAGTCTCTGGTCAGAGCAATTGTGTTCCATAAAGAAAGTCTTCAATGACACAAAAAGTATTGAGATCCCAAGATAAGAACTAATATTATCTGATATAGTCAGTCTAGTGGGAGTTGACACAAAGCCCATACTCCGAACCAAATGGGGTATAGAATGATAAAGGGACGAATTGCATGATAATTGACTATGGAAGGATTCGTAAGTTAGATAACTAACTATCGATAAGTTCAAATGTTAATTCACTTACATTCCGGTAAATTAGCATTAAAAAACCCTTCATAATTTGTTCAGATTAATGGTTAATTCAAGTTACCAAAATTACTGAAAATCTAAGGGTCACACACATAAAAGATTGGATGAAAAAAATAAATTATGCATGGTTTTCAATTAAGCAAGCCACGATAATGACTGACTTAATGATAAATGGTACATAAGTTAGTTCTTCACTTATGTACATATTAATTTTTACACAAAAACACACTCAATAAAGAGTTTAAGGGTCCAGATGAGTTTTAAAAGTTAATAGGAGTGATCTTCAGATTTATTCAAGCATTTGTAAGCAATTGTTGCCTGATACTAATTGCATGTAACTTGGTCTTAATCTAACTCTCACTGGAACATTTACTTGAACTCAGCTTGTTTGGTGCTCTAACTAACTTTACACACTAATTTTTCTTTATCTTTGCATGTTCTCTTGAGTCCAAGGAAGGTATTTGGGGTTTGTTACAACCCAAACAAGGAGAAGATTCAAGAAAGGAGGCGTATCTGCAAGGTACATATGTTGTAATTTCATGTTCTTATAATATGTTTTATACATACACATGGATTCTGGATTTTCTGGGGATGTCATCGGGTTGGAATTTTGATTCTGACACTTTCGCTGCCTTGTCATGTATGTGATGCATGGACCCATGGCTCTCTAGCGTAATAAACAACATATGTTAAAATAAATATATGGAGAGGATGTGTTGGGATCAATAGAGGGCATTATGAAGGAGGTATAAGTGAAACTAGGTTAACTTAGAGTAGTCTTGAAAGAGATAGGAAATTTCAATTTGAAAGTTAGAATAATGTTAGAAGAAAAACATCAATATAATATAGCTATGTATAAAGTGAGACGTATCATTTTGGCCATAAAACAGATTTGGTCAAAAAAAAACTTAGTATAATTTGCACTCATCATAAGAAATAGGGATCTAATCAATTTTCAAGAGAATATGAACATACAAGAGAAGGGAGTTATGATGGTGGAGGTAGAATCTTTGAAAAAAAATCATACATGGGAGTTCATGCATCTTCTTGCAAGGAAGTGGCTTATAGATGCAAATAGGTATACAAGCGAAAGTCAGTAGTACCCAAAAAAGAAAGAAAAAATTCCTAAGTTTTAGTAGTAACTAAAGGGTATACATAACATAAAGTGATAGATTATGATGAAATATTTTCTCTGATGATTAGATGTACTTTTATCAGGACTTTAATGACATCAATAACTAATTAGAATATGAATTTGGAGTAGATTAATGGAAAAAGTCTCAATAGTTTTTGGAGACGAAGATAACCCTTCTTATGGTATACAAAGCAACCCAAAGGGTTTAGTCAACAAAGAAAGGAGCATGGTGTGTAAATTGAAGTATCACTTTATATGTTAAAAAAAAATCTCCTCATAAATGATATAAATGGTTTAACTCCTATACAATTTAGATTAGTTATTAAAAAAGTGAGTATAATTGTTACGTATATGCTAAGAGCCTTAATGATAGATCATTTGTTTTTCTACTACTATATATGGATGATATACTACTGCAAAGAGTATACATGATGTAAATGAACTGAATACCTTGTTAGAAAAGAAATTTGAGACAAAGGATTGGTATTGCCAATAAAATACTAGAAATGGAGATTTGGAATGATAAAAGCTCTTTAAAATGTGGTTATCTTACTATAGTTATATTAAGAAGGTACAAAACATATTTAGAATGAGTAAGGCTAAACCTATAGGCACTCCATTGGGAATCACTTTAGGCTTTCCCTAAATTAGTTCCCAAAAACAAATGTAAAAATCAATAAAATGCCTAGAGTAACATACACTAATGTTGCCAGATGTTTAATATCTATAATAATTTGTACGATGTTAGATTTGACCCATGTTGTTAGTGATGTTACTAAGTATATGTCAAAGATAAAAATAGTATTGGGAAGCACTAAATGGATATTTAAGTGCTTAAATGATACGTCAAACCATGAGATTGTGTTTGGTAACTAGCAAGGTGAGTTTTTTGTTATGGGATGTGTAAATTCAAATAACACATGAGATTTGGATAACAAGAAGTCTACTACAGATTATGTCTTTACTTTTGTAAGAGGGCCTGGTTGTTGGAAATTAATGTTAGAGTCTATGGTTGCATTATCTATAATTGAAGTAGAATACATGATGGTAATGATGTTAAGGAAGCATTTTGGATTACAGGGCTAGTGAAAGAGGTGAAAATTGATCAAGTTGGAGTTCAAATATAGTGTGATAGTCAAATTGTCATTTATTTGGCAAAAAATGAAGTATATCATGTCAGGGATAAGTACATAAATATGAGGTTTCACAACTTCAGCAATTTGATAGCATTTGAGCATATATTGTCAGAAAAAGTTCACACCTTGAAAAATGCAACAAACATATGACAAAATCGGTTACTCTAGCAAAGTTCAAGAATTGCTTGGAATAGGTTAAAATTTCAAGGTACAAGACATGGATACAAATCTACCTAAAAATATTATATTTTTGGAAGTGAAGATTATTACGTATGATTCACATATACAATTATGGAATCTTAGAATTTTAGGAAAGAAATATCTTTTAAAAGCTTTTTTGGTGGACACGTAATGGGACACGTAAATTAATCAATTGTGACTCTGAAAGATATAGCCATACCTATTTAATTGAACTTTACTAATAAAATTTATATTCTTATATTCTTTCTTGATTTTTTTTTTCACTATATATTTTCTGAACAAATGCTAATGAATGTAATGAGTAAGACAGGATACCAAGAAAGAAAAGTTCAAATTCAAGCATTTTATCTATGCATAGTAACTCTTTTCTTATCAGACACCGGCTTTTAGGCCATCTACTTCTGTATTGTGACTACGATGACTGTTGGTCATGAAGTCCAGGTGCCACACAGTACATGGGCAAAGCTGCTTCCTTGTGCTTACGTCTTTTCAGGCATGGCTCTTTGTGGGATAATTCCAAGTTAGATATAATATTATACTGTAGAAATCAAGAGACCCCTTTTTTTTTTTAAATCAACGAGTTATTTTAGGAGGGTCTCAACTCATGAGAAAGCGTCTTTAAGCTATCCACTCCTATACTAATTCACACTCACATCGGGTCAGTCGGTAAGGGGTAAAGTGCTGGCCAAACAGATTTTTCCATTCCCAAGATTCGAACTCGAGACTTCTGATTAAGGGATGAGAGTGCTGAATCACTCACGTCAACTTATTTGATTAAAGAGACCCTTTTTGTTACAGCCATTCACAAGCATGAAAAGATTTGGTAGAAACTGATATCCTAAGGAGGCTGGAACCTCTAAAGTCAAGTTCAAGTTTCTTTCTGTCAAAGCCGTTCTTGCGGGGCTTGTAGTTCTAGGAACTTTTTCCTTACCTGGTTAAAAATCTGGAACTTGTTATGCTTTTTTATTGGGTTCGTTCCACCATCACTACACTTGGCTATGAAGATCCGAATTTCTCAAACACAGATAAAATCAGAAACGGAAAGACAGAAATCGCAGAAATGTTGAAACCCTAAATCCTCTGGAAAGACAAAACTCAGATAGGTTGAAATTTTCAAATCCTTCAAAATTCACGTAAGCTGTTAACGTTGAGAAATCACATTTTGCTTGACCACTATAAACTACTAAGATCTAATTTAAATTTTAGTTAAAATTTTAAGAGTTAAAAACGTACTAAGACTAGTTCACAATTCCCCATAAACGGTAACAACTTCGTGCATGACCAACTCCTATAGTACGACCGGCAGTGTGTACAAGGCCCGGAACAAATTCACCAACAGTATCTGGTAAATGAATCCCTATTCAACAAATAAATTTTATTCTAACTTTCAATAAATTACAAGGGATGTCAATCAAAGTCACCCATAATTTACATGAATGTCACCTCTCAAACCAACCCATGAAGTTTACATAAACGCTACAGAATGTGTGGAAGATTGCACGTAGTACTAATACCTAGTGAGTTTTTATTTCTCATCTTTTAAAACCAGGTAAGAGCGATGAATGACACACTACACGCATTCATAACCAGTACAATCAGTTGAAAGGTTTCTTTTTCTTTGCATTGATATAAGAGAGTGAGCTTCTTTACATTTTGGCCACTTTGGTAACCTCTCTTCGTTCATCCTTAGCCTAGCAGCTACTGACTTCAGACCACTCCTCATGTAAGTTACTAAAGAAGTGACCAACTCCCTGCACAAGAAACCAGACCATATTGGTTACAGCAAATTAATTCATGACAAAGAGTCTAAACTTGACAAATTTAAGCAAATAAAAAACTAGCGGTTATTTGTTTTCTGAAATACAAGATACAACCCAGTTACTGTAATCTAAACATTCTGTTTATACAGAGAAGACGAAAGTTGCAGCAGAAGGCAAGCAATCCAGTCGTTACAAAAACACACAAGAGACCCGACCTCATAAATTCAGTAAATTTAGTCTTATCTTCAAACGACACATGTTGGAAGAGGAACAACCTCAACAGTTACACCAAACAAAAGACAACCATAATTCTAGTTGTATGGCATTTTACTCAAATGATAACCTTGCTTGATCCAAATCTATGATGACTTGCGATGATATTCCACCATGTCAAGTCCTACTTTCTCAACCAGACTTCAATATATCCCTTTCACCACACACCATTTCTTTTAGAGCTCCAGAAACTCAGACCACATATCATACCCCTAAGAAGCATATGAATCCACTTTTTCATCAAGTCCTCAAAAAAAAAAAAAAACATCAAATTCATCATGACTCCAACTAAAGCCGTCATAGGCAGTTTCTGAAACCAAAGAAAATGCTCTCGCTTCTCAATCCATTATTTCCAAGCTGTACAAGTTTTTGAAAAAAGGAATGGCACCATTGCTATGAAGGAGGTGTAATTCTTTGCTTAACATTACACAGAAAATACAGGGAGACAGAGAGTAGATTCTATAAATGCTCTACTATGAACTAATCCCAACCCAAACTTCAGCTTCCTAACTAATTGAACAATAGAAGAAACCAAGACTGTGCACAATAAGAGTGTATCCAAGAATGAGTACTCTTTAACATTTAAATGAAAGGTCAAGTAAATCATTTTCATTTCAAATAGTGCGAGGGAGATTTGAGCATGCATAATTATTGTGAAAAAGAATTAAACAAACCTACCTCAACCAATTTCATAATTTTGAAAACTTGAGATACCAATAAAAGAAGAGAAGCTTAAAACAGATTAGCATTTAAGACTCATATAAATGAGTAACAACCTCCTAGCATAGAAATAGTCAATAATATCCTACCAAAATTGAAGCTTAACTTATATAGAAAAGCTACTTCTATCTCCTAAACTAATTATACAAGTGAAAATAAAGAGACTAAAACCCACTAGTTCACATAACACTAACAAACTTTCAATTTCTAATACAACTGCAAGCTTCCTCTATTAAATGTCTACTAGAATCAAAATGGTCCCCTATCACCAGTCAAATAGGTTAAACTTATTTGCAAGGAGATGGTGCCTTTCACTCTCCCACATGTCAGATTGTCTTTTGAACATCTTGGCATTAGAAAATAAGACTCCAAATTTTCAGCATGAGGCGATTATGTTAAAGGAAGATTCCAAAATTACAGCATGTGTGAATGCTGCTCAGAAAAAGGTGAAAGTAAGGCTTGACAAATCAATAATTAATGATCCCCCATAAAGATGGACCAATAAGTCACATTTGGTTCAACATCAAGCACACTGATAAATAAAGAGAAACAAAAAGAAAACAGACAACAAAAAGCAATGAAAAAAAGGGTCAAGTAAGTTGGCTTTAAACAAAATACTCAGTCAACTATCAAAGTGTAGCACATTGCTTTAATGTATATTTTTTACTTCTTTGGCAGGTTTGGCACTACAATTGAATGTTCAGAAGCAGAACTACGATTATGTTCAAAGATCAACCAAACAAACAAAGAAAGATTCTAACTTACAATGGAGAGCAAGGAGAACGGCCACCATTTACGTAGAAAACGAACAAGTATGAATCGTAATGCTGACCATTGATGAGATAGAAACCTTGCAGTCTTCTTACACACTTGAATGACATTTTCTTGTATAGATGGATGGCGGGTATATTATAGGAAATGACATGCAAGTAAACAGCACGGCAAGTCGGTATAGTTGTAGCATATTTGATGACCTCACGAATAAGAGCACTTGCTGGAAATCAAACAACCAATGAGTAATTAAACAGAAAACCATGAGAAACTTCTGCCACATTTAATTCTTTTAGATGTGCAACCACACAAACATATTAACGCACTGTACACATCCATAGAAAGACAGGGAAAGGCAGGGGCATCCCACCTATGCCAAGGTTTCTGTAAGTTTCTACTACTCCAAGCGTCAAAATGTAGACTAGTGTTTCATCAGCTTTTGAGGGGTCATACCTGAGCAAATCCCCTATCTGCAAGGCAACCATTCACCAACCAGAATAAGAAGAATCCACAAAATGCAATTTATGTGTTACGTATAAAAGTTACTAGTGAGTATAAAAATCCCTACATTTCATAAACTCAAAATATGAATTAAACATTTTACTCTTCTAAGTTTCTCTCTCTTCTCTCTCCCTATTCTTCTGGAACCGCCTCTCCTCAGTTCATTTCTTCTTGACAGAAGATGATTGGAACCATGAGTTGAAGAAGCTTAAAGAAGGTATCCAAGAACTCAAGGAGTCTTAGATAGATAAACAAGATAAGAGCAATATTAAACTAATTTATGCAATCACAAAGAATGGCTCCTTGAGAGAGTACAAAGCTTGCTCTAGATATAGCAACAGTCAACATGCAAAATCAAAAGTTTTATGATAGTGATAATGGCAGAAAAATGGACAATGATTTTGAAAAAAAGAGCACTGTGAGCAACTTGAATTTCAATATGAGGATTGTGGTGACTATAAAACAGGACAATGCTAAGTAATACATACGGAAGTCTTAATCTAGTGATTTGTCCACCATTATAACTGATGTTAATGGAGAACAATTTGACAGAGAAATTAATATAGCTCTATGTTTTCATGAACGCCAACTTAAATACTTGGAGAAGAATAACAATTAACATATTATTGGATAATTGCAGAAATGTGATGAAAAGAAGCTTATTCTTGTCAAGAAGAAGAAGGGGTGGTTGTTTCCTTTTTCTGCCTTCTTCATACCTCCATCACTTTAACAATTTTTTTGTCAAACCTTGAGGACAAAGTTTTCTAAGCTAAAGGGAATTGTTACATATAAAAATTACTAGCGAGTATAAAAACCCCTGTAACCATTTCATAAATAAGAAATATGAATTAAGCATTTTACTCTCTCTTCGCTCTCCTCCTGGATTCTCCTCTCCTGTCCTATCCTCTCCTCTCCTGTGTTCTTCATTTCTTCTTTAATAAAAAATAATCACAACAATATGTCATTAAACTTTCAGCTTAAAATTTAGAAACAGTCAAACAAGTTAAAAGTAGAAGATCAAAAGAAAGTCCAACACTTTATACAATTCAATTCCACTAGGATGCAGTATCATATTAGCATGTATGATTAAATCAAGGAAATACTTCTAAAATGAGTTAAAGTCAGAGTATCTGGTCAAAGAAGGCCAAAAACTCCTTGGTAAAAATAATTTGTGTTCATGAGACATCAGCCAAGCCTCCAACAACTTTTGTATGGAACCACTTCATTCAAACATCTGGCAGAGGTGGAATCATAACCCAAAAACACGGAAGACCCAACTCACCTCACTCTCTTTTGCAAGCACTCGTCTTGCAGTAACGAATCCAATCAGTTCATCACTTTCACCATTAGGTCGACTACGATCAACAGCTGCCCAGGAAACAATACCTTGTTGGTTGACAGCATTTTGGAAAAACTCCGACTCATACCTGAAAGATCATACATTTTGGGAAAGGCACACTATAAGAGCCTCCGAGATCAATGTAAAAAAATAAAAAATCAGACTAGGCATCCACCTTATAGGAAACACATCAGAATGGATTCGCTCTAAGATATCCAGATCAGAAGGGTTTATGGGTCGGTAGCATATAGTTGGACGGTGAGAAGCTTTATGGTTTATCATTGACGAATTTGCTATTAATCCCCATTAACGATATTGTACATGGGAAGAAATTCAACAAAGGGCTGCCTCCATAGATACCACATCAGTTGGGATTTCCATGAGAGAGTGTAGTGATGGTCTTGATAGAAGAAGGAATGGGGCAGATGATGGTGAAGAGAAAGAGGTGACGGGCGTTGAAATTAATGTGAAGAAACAGAGAGACCGACCGAGACCAAACGCCAGGAAGATTAAAATCGAGAGGAGAAGAACAAGCAAGCAAGGAGCCAACCAAGACACGCTTCTTTTTTCATTTTAATTACTTTGTCTTCTTC
>JANTPM010000002.1:15116128-15126892 GCA_025434745.1 Erythroxylum divaricatum
GGATTGGGGCTAACTTCTGGACCTGTGCCAAATTCGGTGCAGGGGGTACATTAGCATCTGAAGGCAGGACGACAGTAATGTTCACTAATGCAACACATGCAGCTTGCACCTCAGTAACATTTGCTGCAGAGGGAGGGCCAACGATGGCCAAAAGGGAAGCAGGCTCGGGGTTGGGGGTAGCAGCAGGAAGGTGCCCCTCCTTCGCAGAATTACCCTTCTCCAATATGGTAGTGGCCTTTGCAGTCCCCCTGGATTGATTTTTAACACCAGCAGTAGCCAAACCCCCCTTACGTTTGGCATTCCCTTTACAAACCAAAGGCGAAAGACCAAAGCGAGAGCAATGACAGCAGAAGGCCGGTTAAGTCTCAAAATGAACCTGCTGTTGGAAGGATACACCATGAGGGAGTTAAACTTCAAAAGCAGTCACAGGGGGCTTAGAAAGATCAATCTCAACCAGTAACCGTGCAAAGCCCAGTCTGGACTTGGTATTAGTCACTTGATCAGTGCAGATAGGCTTCCCCACCCGGGAGCCAAGCTTGGACAAACCCCACTCCGTCCAGGCTTCCAAGGGAACAACTGGGAGCTGTATCCAAACCGGGACATTCATAAATTCCCTGTAATTGAAAGTAAACCCCGAAGATAGCTTCTTCAAAATGAGCGTCTTCCCAAACATGACATACGGACCACTAGATAATATACTCAAGCGATCCTCCTCGGATGCAAACTGAAAAATAAGCCAACCTTGACTATGCAGAATCATCTTACACTTTACGGGCCATAAAGCCATTAGCTATTCAAGAGCCTTCATCCCAGGGAAAGTCCCTGTAAAGCACCCTACCAAGCAATACCCCATTCTTGCTCAAGATTCAATACGTCTTCTGAACCGAGAGTAACCTTGTCTTCCACTGGTAGGCATTGCAGTTTCAGGCCCTTATTGAGGTCACGATTGCTGCGGAAGAGGCTAGCATAGGACTTCGTTTTTGTCGACCCACCATGTCCCTCTTGCGGAGTTTGTTCAAACACCGGTTGGGCAGGCGGCCCAGCGGTCGAACTGGCATAGTCAAGTGTAACAGAAACCTCCTTTTCTCCGACCGCTTCAATGGTCTGGCTCGAATCCTTACTCCCCAGATCAATCTCCTCATCAGCTGTGGAGGCATCCTCCTCCCCCAGCTGACGGGAACAAGCAACAGTACACACAGAGGAGGGGTTCAGACTTCAGACACAAACTAGGAGAGTTTACCTGCTTTAGACTAGTGGGTTGGAAGCACTCTGTCATTATGTCAATTCCTTTAGGTCACCGACGCCCCATGGCACCACGCCGGTACCCCAACAATATACCCCCCTTTGTAGGGGTATAAACTTTCTTACGCGTCCCACCCTCCACGGTTGTCGAAGTAATGCACGACTTGAGGTCGGATGCGGAAATCCAACAGACAGGGTGCGGGAGGGCCCTAACCAGCCACTCTAACCAAAACAAAACACCGCAGGACTATTGATTGATAATAGGTAAAGGAAACCTACGACCATCAACACCAGTAGAACCACGCCGCAGGAGAAGAGACCAACCCAACAAAGTGTTCGGCAAACCAGGAGCAAGAGACACCTAGTGAGAGAGACTCTCCACCGAACCCCTCTGGTATTATTAACTTGTTCTGTTCTTGTTCTTATAAAATAACTACTACATTTTACAGACAAGCTGAGGTCTTTGGTTCGGAAGTGCCAAACACTGATTGAAGCCCACGTCGATGTGAAGACTACTGAACTATAGCTTGAGGTTATGTTGCACAGCTTTCGGTGAGAGAAGTGCAAACCAGGTCAAGAGGACCTACTATGCTCAGCCCAGTCAGATCCGCCAGATTTATATTATGCTTCCTTGATTAGTTTGAATTGATCTTGCGTTACTTACTCTTACTAGATGTAGATTGGTTCTTGTGCTTTCTGCAATTTCTGATCTGCCAGAAGATGAGAGAAATCATGATTAATCAGGCTATTTCAAGTGATTTGAGAGATCTGGTGCAAAAGTTAATCCCAGTAGGCATTGGCATAGAGATTGAGACGGCCACATCAAACATGCTCCCAATGTAAAAATGTATACATTCGAAAGGTCAAGGACTCATTTGGTAAACAACCAATCAACTATTCAGCTGTTTGACTTTTCAAATAATTATGAAAGCTATTTGGAGAGTAGTATATCTGACTGATTTAAGATAAATGGCTAAAAATAAAAACGCTCCTATAAAATGAATCAATCAACCAAAATTTTAACTATCAAAAATCAATTGTACCCTTTAATTGATATTTCCAAATATCTATGTTTTAGAAATAGTGTTTGTTTTTATAATTGTTTTATGCAGTTATAAGTTAGAAATAAAATGTTGACCTTAAACGAAAGAGTTGCATAAATTTTTCATAGATGATGAAATAATATAGGCGAACATGGCTTCTCTAAAATCTAAATTCTTATAAGAATATTCAACAAAATACTAAGATATATAATATTCATATCTTTATAATTTTTTTTAAATTTACGTCCTCATTTTATATATAAATAATTAATAATAAACATCTAATTTTACCAAACATCTCTCGTAAATAGCTAATACAATTTACTGATCAAATCAACTGATATAATCAACTATTAGCTAAAAAATAATGCAATTAGTTGATTGCCAAACGGGGTCTAAGATTTTGTAAGATTTTGAACGCTCCAAATTTTGATCTTAGCAAGTTGGAGGAGATATGATCCACACACTTCGTTTTTGGTGAATAGATATTATATTAAAGGTATAAAGTGCAATGTAGGGGTATGTCCTCCATTACTGGCTTAGTTTTATGTCCATTTGCTTACTTAAAAGTATTTCAAACATGTCATGTGGATCTATGAGCAAGGCATATCATCCATGTATTACAGTGCACGTTTTTTTGTGAGCAGGTTCATGGTGACAACTCGGAGGATATTGGTACTGGGTTGGCCAGGCCTGCTGATGAGCCCATGGCAGAGGGGGAGGCCGCTTAATCACTGTTAAATTTGGAGTTTAAAGAGACTGTAGTTCCGTTGTTAGCCTTGAATTGGCTTGGCTCCACATAGAAGTTAAAGAAAATTTTGAACGAGTGTTAACTTGGTATCTGGATTTCTAGGCAGGTTATGATAGTTATTTTAATATTTTTATATTTGTACTAAAAATTTTCATATTTAGGGCAGCATTATCCCTATGTTGATTGATACATGTTTTGGATGATAATACGTATAGATACATAGATGTATATGTATGCGTGTGTCCTTAATGTAGCAGGCATTGACCAAAGTATTTGTTGGATGAATTAAAAGTAGAAAACTCTTTTGCATCAAATACTAGAAATTAGTCATATAAATGGAGTCGACTATTTTTACTTTGCTCGTTTACAAGTTGGAAGTCCCATTTGTACTACATTCTTTCTTCTTGTTTTTTTTTTTTTGAGTTATTCATGAGGTATTTTAAGAAGGTCACAATTATAGGAAGTTACCTTTAAGTCATCCACTTTTAGACTAATTCCCGCTCAAGCTAATTAGGTCCTTATCAGGAGACAAAACTCTGGTTCCAAATTTTAAATAGTTGCATATATGAGGATGGTTTGAACCCGTAACTTCACTTAAGCTAAAAGAACCCCTTACTAACTCACCTATAATTTGGGGTTACATTCTTTCTTATTGATATGGATACGGGGGATCTCTTCGGGGCAATTAGTCGGTTGCTACCTAAGAAAGCTCTGGTTTTTTCAAAAACTCCGGTTCGATCTGCCCCCAAGTTGGGAGGCATTTACGATTTACCTCATCCTGATAACAAGGAGACTTTACCATTATGGGGGTACTTCTAAATTTCATATAACTCTGAAAAATGAAACTAAAATTTCAATATCAAAATTGTGTAGTTTTGAGTTTTTCATTATTATATTGTTTGCGTCCTTTCTTCGTATATAAATAAGGAAACAACGTTACCTTTTAATCAGAAAAGCTGTTGATAGGCAGCAGTTACCTAGGTCAAATTTTCAGGCAAGGGAAATTGTTGATCATTCAAACATTTTTTTGATGCCTTAAGCCATCCCAATTAAACTTGGCAATTCAGTCTGGATTCATTTCAGCTCGACCTGAAATTAACATATCAGACCGGTTAATGACAGGATGACATTATTTTGAACTTTTTTTAATATTAAAAAATAAGTCACCAGCCTAGGGCCTGGCTGCTTATCCTTCTTGTTTGCAATGAATAAAATATTGCACCGTGTCCTATTTTTAGGAGTTAAAATTATACATCCCCAAAAAGGTGACGGCACATTTTTAACCATTATTAGATTTTGCTCAACTATAAACAAAATTTGCTAATAGGGTATAACTCTCTCTGAGATGTAATAAGATGTGATGCGTTCAAGAACTTGTAATAAGTTCAGGACATCACACTCACACCAACAGTACATCAAGCTGTTCTTTGGAAAGGAAAAGGAAAGTAAGAAATTTCCTACATATTGATGCCTAATCTGTAACAAGCACGCTATTGCATCTCTCACAAGAGAATCCGGAATACAAAGAAAACAAATACTAAGATTTATGGCCGAGTTTTCCCTATAATATGGTTCATAGCGAGTAAGTGGATAACTCAACGAACCGCACCAGTTATGAACGGATGGTTTAGTATAGCTTCTGCGGTTGGTCTCTTACGGAAGTCAGGATTTAGCATTGCCTGCAACACAGAAGTATCCCTTGATTAGCCAAAAGAAAAAGATATAATGTTGGTAAGAATTAACTGGCTAAAAAGATGTTCGAAAGTGTTTCACCCAAATATTAAAGCTATAGTGCACACGGGACATATTCAACTAGGAAAAGAAATTTCCTAAGACAAAATTCATACACTCACTACTGGTTCCCATCATTTCTAAGCATGTGATATCAACTTTGCTTTAATCATATAACTATTTGCATCAAATCCAAACAACAGAATTTTCACTACTAGGCTCGATTTTCTAATTAACATTAGGGATTGATTTGGGAAAAACTTGAAACTACAGGGACTCCGACATAAACTAAAACATGACAAAGAGTTTCTGTGAAAAATGACTCTTTAGAACAAGGAGTGCCCAAGAATTTAACAAGTTCATACAAGCAACAGCTGATGATGTTAGAGCAAGAAGATGTATAATATCCGTGCTGCTATTCCAATCCAGTCATAGTTTAGATTGCGGCAATGCAAAGTGGCCTGAGAAAAGAATAATAATCACTGCGTTTGAAAAATCAATTCAACCTGCAGCAGTTGCCAACCAGCCTTATCACCAAGGTCAAGAAACTTCACAGCTTCTTCCAGGCGATCATCAGCTAAACAATACCTGCTCAAAATTAAGAAAATTACACAAGGATGTCTGCAGACCAAATAACAGGCAAGCAAGATTCCTTTTTGTGAAGTTAAAAAATTATCTTGGAAAGAAACTTATCTTTTCTAGTCCACATAATTACCAGAGCCGTATCAAGTTTCTGTTTCATCAATGAACATTAAGTCTTTACATGATACTGAAGAGCTAAATAAACACCTGCTGTTTTATTGACCAAAGCAAAACTGAAAATTTATATGCTGAACATTAACAGATTCAAAACTCAGACGGTCTAAAAAAGGTGTATTCCGACCAGACAGAATCTTTTATAACTTTTATTTCATGCTCAGTACCCTATAAATATTGATGCCATGTAGCCGTCTTTGATAAATGAGTATCTCAGGCTGAACTTGGCCACCAAAGATCTCATGGACTTGAACCACATCAAATGAGCCTGTAACTTCTAAAGTATGTACAACAGGGCACACTAAATTCATCTAAAAGATGCCCATCCTTGCCATAAATATGTACTAAGTATGGCCTGAGTTTAATCCAAATTAGGGAGTCTGATCTTATACATATCCAACAAATCTTATGCATGAAAAATTACAGACATTGCACAAGCCTCTTACTCTCTTGTAGCTTCAAGATCAAGTCGGAAAGTACTTTCCAAAAGCCTCTGCAATCAGACAAAAACTGATTACCATCTCTAAGCACTGACTTGTATAGCAAACATTTACTTATATCAGTATTTATCCCTTTACGCCTAAGCTCATAAATTACTGCTGTCACATACATGAAATGAGAGGGATCAGTACATCAAAACAGAAAAAATTAACGGATGGATGCTTCACACTGTTGCTTACTTGCAAGGAAAGACTATCAATGATGCCTGCCTCACAAAATGGGACAAAAGCTAAGTATGCAAAAAGAAGACCTGCTTCATATCTGTTGAAAGCAATGAAAGTTTAGTGACGCAAGGAGTACTAAACTAGGTAGCCTCATGATGAAACAAATTCAGGTTCTAAGAAATTACATGTCATCTGCAATACCAAAGGATCTTTTCTCCATAGATGAGAGGGCGCCAGCAGCTGCTGCCCTTCTCCAAAGCCCTTCAGATAGTGTTCCACGATCTTCTTCAAACTGAGAAATCCTAGGCAGCACGTTCATTGCAGATACAACTATATCAAGTACTCAAGTTGAACAAAATAATTGTAGGAAAAAAAATGAAGCAATAAGATACCTTATTATTAATTATGTTTCACCCATCTATTTATAATAACAAGACACTACAAAGTAATTAGATATCTAAACTTTACAATATATCCGAGATATCACTTGGTAATAAAAAGAATAAATTTCTCAAGCATCCACATCAAGTTTGGCCATAGATCTTTCAACTTGTTACACAAAATCTTAAATCTTATATCCATATAGCACTTCGTGAGTTGAATCTCAAGCTTGTTTCAACTTTCCTTATAATTTGATTCCTTTGAACAAATTGATACCCCCAAAAATAGAATTCCACCAGTAAACTTTTAACACCTTTTGAATCAATATCAAAATGAAATTCCCTTGCAAAGTTATGAAAACAGTATCCATCAGACCAAAAGACCTAAAAGAAGACAACCTATCTACAATTGGAACCACCAGACTCTTATCTCTTATAAAGAATTTTCTGGAGAAACACTCAAGTTCTCGAACCTTCACAAGCAGATCAAACAAACCTTCAAAAATCAAGAGTATTCAAGACGACCAAAAAATATCAATAGAAAAACAAACAAAATCTTTAAGATGAAATGAAACAAAAACCTTCTAGATGAAAATGAAAGAAAAGTATTGTAAAAACCTTCTAGATGAAAATGAAAGAAAAGTATGGAAAGAATAAACAAAGGCCATTGCTGTATTGACCATAAACAATGTTATAGATCTCTGAAATTACTTTTCCCTATCTCCAAAATTTGCCTTGTTCATGAAATCTTATACAATCTTGTTCCAAATCCCTGGGACCAAATTATTTGGGAATTGACCTATCAAATATAGGCTCTTCTGTAATGTATGTCCTACATAACTGTATTAGCAGTAGATAAGAAAGAGAAAACAATTCTTTCTTTATGGTTTCAGGCTCTTCCTTTACCAGTCTTCTTTACCAATCAAAATTTCTTGAATGTTTCACAGTAGAACTGCCCCAACTTTGACCTCAAATAGTTAAAAATGTCTTTTAAAAAATGTCAGAAAATATCTGAGATCATGCCATTAAATTCACTAGGGACCACGCTTTTGTAAGGACAGAATGTGCTCAGCACAGAACTTCATAGAATGCATACTGCCTATTGTTAACGGTAGCAGGTTGAGAAGATATTCCTTATAGAAAAGGGAAAGATCAACCAACTGAATGCAACAGGATCAGATGCTAGTGATCCAAAGTCAAATGCCTGAGATGATGAGGATTTAATGATTATGTCTTGGCTCTGGTACTGAAACCAAAGGTCAGTGAGAATTATAGGTTTCTACCTACTATTAAGACAAACATAGTGTACCTATTCGATGGAGTGAGATGCGGCTCTTATTTACGAGATCAAGATAAGGATATCAACTAGAAAGCAAGTTTCACTCTCAAGGACTAATACCATAATCCAATGAATGTTTATTCACTTCACATTGACCATTATCAGGGAATGAAGATGAAGTGCAGTGATCAAGCTAAGACACTGCAGGAAATCTGTGGAGGGAGAATATTTAGCTTCCTAGCTGAATTTGATCAAGTTGGGGGACAGGTTCTCAGAAAAGAGAAATTGCCATCAGTTAATGAAGTTTTTGCTGCAATTTGGGCCAAGGAAAGTACGCCAGTTATGTTTGATACACAGATAGCTGAAGATTCAGCTATCATTTCAACAAGGATCACAGCCAGGGGTGAAGCCAGAGACAACAGTTAGTGGGGGAAAATTTTTAAACATGAATTATAGAAGGGAAAAAATTCATATATCTATATTAAAATTAAAAACTTATAATAACTTTACACAAAATATTAAATTCTCTTTCTTTTGACCTCCACTGGAGCATATATACTTCCACCCCCGAAAACAACAGATGGAACCAAGAATGACGAAAAGGAGAAAGAAAGGAATAGTTGATCCAGTTGATCAATTGAGGGAGAATTCTTACATTTACTGCCAAATATCCTGACACACAACAGAGAATGGAAAAAAGGACAGAATCCACCAAGTGTCCTAGTCAAGACGGACTTTAGTGCACTTACTTGAAAAGAATACCATTGCACAAGGTAGAATAGTTTCAGGTTCACAGAGGAAAGAACAAGTCCTAAGTCAACATGGCGTATTTAAGGGACAATAGTAAATCAAGTACACTATACATTAATTCCACAGACCAAAACTACAAGTACCTTATGTCAACAGAAAAGGCTAGATCTCGAAGCCGAGGAACTAAGTAAGCAGCATCTCTCTCTACTACAGTACTGCCATTTATGAAATGGAATTACATCAGACATAAGTGAATATATAAAAAAATCCTATATGCACAAGAGCAAGAGGAAAGCTAGAATAAACATTTCCATCATACTTGAGAATAACAGAAGAAGGGCCAAGACTCTGGTGTAATCTGTCATGAGCATGCATGAAAGCTAGACCATTAATAGTGCCACGGAGCAACTTAATAATAAAATATCTCCTCCGTTCCATTGTTTGCTGTAGTTCAAAATGATTCCATGAACTTTCTAAGACACGATTTCTTGAAATCTTTTGACTTGTGATTTTTGCATAGTCTGCAGCACTATATTTCCCATCATCACGGAAAGCCAGCCACTGTACATTTTGAATTTCCATTAATTTGTGGACAGTGCCAAGATGACAAGAAGAATTCTAATTCATTCTGGTTTTCAATAAGTACTATATCTTATTCTTGAATCCCAGATTAACAAAAGAAATTGGTGTTTATGATTTCATGCCTCTTTTTGAGTTTCAAACTTGTTTGTATTGATTATAATTGGAATATTTAATGATCTTTCATTTCTTGTGGAATCTAACTCCTGGATATGAACGAAATAGTCCCTAAAGAAAAAACCAAAAACTTCAACAGTCATGATTTATAACTGACATTATAAGACAAACCTGTTCCCCTGTTTTCGTCTCAAAACCTCCAACAAGCATCAAGAGATTCTGACAGATTGGTTTTGAACTACTCTGCAAAAGAGGTAACAAAATATAATCAGTCAGTTATGTGTTAGGTCCCTCAATAGAACAGTAGAATAAGAACAAGAAGAAGTAGGACTTAAGAGAAAGAGAGAGAGGAAAAGAAGAAAAGGAATAGGAAACGTCTGCTGCTAGTAGGGAAGATCTTTCATTAGAGATGAAGATTGATAAGAGGGGAAATCACAGGCAACATTCGAGAGGTGCCACTCTCCTTGCACACATTCTATTTTGTATATTATGCCTGGCTCACCCACTCCCCTCTGCCAAACAAATATACCCTGACCTGACATCCTGCCCTAAAAACCATGCCACCTCAGCCTTCTAGAATCCCACCAGCAATAAAACAGACAACTAATAAGGTAGAGATAGCAAACCATGGATAGCAGCCCTTCAATATCGATCCTAGGAAATGATGAGCTTTTCCTCTAATTCCAGCCTCCTTGTTGTTGGGAAATTATCGATATTATTGACTCCTAAATAGTTAGGAAATCATATATGATATTACGTACAGATATTAGGATATTATGTAAAGATATTAGTTTCCGTGAGTGAAATACAACAATTTAGAATTTCTGCAAGGTATCAGAGCCATACCTGAACATTCAAAAAACCCTTGCCGCCACCTATTGTTTCTAATCCTGCCAATCTATGTCAACCGTGTCTGACATTGATGAATCATCTAACCCAGTTCAAACAACTCCACACAATAACAACTCAGGTTCTCATTCCATTCAGATTACTACTATACGACTGAATGGAGAGAACTTTCTTCGCTGGTCCCAATCAGTGAGACTGTACATCCGTGGGAGAGGCAAGATTGGATATTTGATTGGTGACAAAAAGAACCTACGGCAGATGATCCTACACACAGAATATGGGATGCTGAAAATTCTATGGTAATGACATGGCTGGTAAATTCTATGGAGGAAGATATTAGCTCCAACTATATGTATTACCACACAACTAAGGAGCTATAGGACAACGTGAATCAGATGTATTCTGATTTGAGAAACCAATCCCAAGTGTATGAACTAACTCTCAAATTGGGTGAGATCCACCAAGGTGAGGATAATGTTACTAAGTACTTTAATTCTCTGAAACGTTTGTGGCAAGACTTAGACTTGTTTAATGACTATGAATGAAAATCCCCTGATGACTGTAACTATTTTCGAAAAACAGTAGAGGATAACCGAATTTTTAAGTTCTTAATTAGACTTAA
>JANTPM010000002.1:15126992-15142858 GCA_025434745.1 Erythroxylum divaricatum
GATTCTTGCTCTCAAATTTATCAATAAAGTTCTATTATTCAGTTACTTCTATTATCTTTCTTTTCTAGTTTCTATCAGTGAATCAGATGTATTATGATTTGGGAAACTAGTCCCAAGTGTATGAATTAACTCTCAAGTTGGGTGAGATCCACCAAGGTGAGGATAGTGTTACTAAGTATTTTAATTCTCTGAAACGTTTGTGGCAAGATTTAGACTTGTTTAATGACTATGAATGGAAATCCCTAATGACTATAACTATTTTCAAAAATCAGTAGAGGATAACCGAATTTTTAAGTTCTTAATTGGACTTAATGTTGAGTTTGATGAGATTAGAGACAAGATTATTAGAAGACAACCACTTCCTACCATTGGAGAAGTCCTTGCAAAAGTCCGACGTGAAGAAAGCAGACAATTTGTGATGCTTGGCAAACGAAATCCTACGTCTACTATTGAAAACACAGCACTAGTTGCTAGGAATACTACTGGTCGTACTAGGAAGATTGAGGAAAAGTCACGGGTTTAATGTGACTATTGCAATAAAGCAAGGAATACCCATGAAACATGTTGGAAACTCCATAGAAAGCCAACAAATTGGAAGGGATCACACGAAGGGAAATTTAATAAAACTTCCTCTAGTGATTCAACTCACTATGAATCACGCAAAATCCCATCAGCACATGAGGTGGATGCTGGATAGTTCTCACAAGAGCAGATTAACTATATTCTGAAGCTTCTGAAACCCAAACTGAATCCTCAAGTGCTCCTAATGCCTCTGTGGCGCAAACTGGTAGGGATTTTACTGCTTTATCATGTTCCTTTCCACATAATTCCACTCCTTGGATCATTAATTCAGGAGCATCTGACCATATGACTAGTTCCTATAATTTATTTCATACTTATGACCCTTGTTTTGTTCATGAAAAAATCCGTATGACTGATGGATCAATTTCTGCTATAGTAGGTAAAGGTTCAATAACTCTATCCTCAAATATCTGCCTTAAATTTGTCCTACATGTTCCAAAACTAGTTTGTCATCTGCTATCTGTAAGAAAACTAACCCATGACTCTAATTGTACCATTACTATTTTTTTAACTCATTGTGTTTTTCAGGAACTAACTTCGAGGAAGATGATTGACAATGCTAAGTTGATAGATGGTCTCTACTACTTAGTTGATGATAACAAGAAGAATAAAGAAGCTCTTGGCTTAAGTAGTATTCGTTATAACCCCGCTAAGGAACAGATTTTGCTTTGGCATAATAGATTAGGACATCCTAATTTCTCTCATCTAAAATGACTTTTACCTCACTTGTTTAAGTTTGTGGATTGTTCAAAACTTCATTGTAAGCGGTGCATTTTATCCGAAAGCAATAAGATTTCTTACCCTACAAAACCATATCAACCATCCAAACCATTTTACTTAATTCATAGTGATATTTGGGGTCCATCCCATGTCAAAACTCTTATTGGGAAAAAATGGCTTGTAACTTTTTCTTGACGATCATACTCCATTATGTTGGGTCTATTTAATACAGTGAAAAATCTAAAGTTGCTCAAATCTTTCAAAATTTCTATATCATGGTTGAAACTCAATTTCACACATGCATTGGTATACTTTACTCTAAAAATGGTACCGAGTACTTTAATGAAGTCCATGGGAAATTTCTTAAGTCTAAAAGGCATTGTTCACCAATCTATGTGTTAACACTCAGCAAAATGGTATCGTCGAGAGGAAAAAAAACATTTGCTAGAAGTCACTCGATCCATTATGTTTACAGCTAATGTGCCAAAATACCTTTGGGGTGAGGCTGTTTTGACTACATCATACTTAATTAACTGAATGCCTAGCTGTAAACATAATGGATAAGTTTAAACAACACTTTCTTGAAAATAGACTTTACTCTACTCTTCCTCTTCGGGTATTTAGGTGTACTGCATATGTTCACAACTCAAATAGAGGAAACTCCAAACTAGATCCAAGAGCTGAAAAATATGTCTTCATTGGGTATGCTCCCAGTCAACAAGGTTATAAGTGCTACAATCCTTTAACTCAAAATTTTGTTGTCTCCATGGATATCACATTCCTAAAACATTAAAAAAAAATTCTTCAAGGGGAGAACTCTAACGAAGCGAAAAAATTTTGGGCCATTACTCCTAATCCCCTACCCACGGTCATTATTGATCACAATAAAATTTGTGATAATGAAGTCAAAGATACTACTTCTAATCTGTCCATGCCAGGAAATCCCAATTCATCTACAAAGGGAGAAATACTACCCTACGCTCCTAAGGAACAGAATATTGAACATCGCGTTTATACTAAGAGGAAGACTCAATTGAGAAGTAGAGAACAACCTATAATGCACAGCCTCTCAAACCCCTCGAGAAGGAACCTGGGAACAATTCAGGTAACCCTTATGCTACTTTACCCCTTATTGTGTCTAGTAATGATCAACATATACCTATTGACCCACAAATTACAAATAATATTCCTATTGATCTCTCTGCTGATAATTACCTACCCATAGCATTTAGAAAAGGGAAAGGGGCCTGCACCAATCATCCCATATCAAATTATATATCTTATGGGAAACTATCACATACACAAATCATTTTTCTCTAAAATCACTAATCTGTTTGTGCCAAGAAACATTCAAGAAGCACTTCAAGATCCATATTAGAGATCAGCTGTTATGGAAGAAGTAAATGCTTTTAAGAAGAATAAAACTTGGGGAACTTGTGAACTCTCCTAGAGATAAAAGTTTGGTAGGTTGCAAATGGCTTTTCACTATTAAGTCTAATGCCGATGGTAGCGTGGAAAGGTTGAAGGCAAGATTAGTTGCTAAGCGATTTACTCAAACCTATGGTATTGATTACGAAGACACATTTGCTCATATTGCAAAGGTAAATACAATTCGAGAATTGCTATCCTTGGCTGTAAATTTTGAGTGGACTTTACATCAACTAGATGTAACAAATGTCTTTCTAAATGAAGACCTAGAAGAAGAAGTCTTTATGAGCTTACCCCCAAGTTTTGAAGACACCTATGGGAGAAATAAGGCGTGCAAGCTAAGGAAGTCATTATATGGACTAAAACAGTCCCCTATAGCATGGTTTGAAAGGTTTGGAAGGGCTGTGAAGAGCTACAGCTATTGTCAAAGCCAAGCTGATAATACATTGTTCTACAAGCAGTCCAAGGCAAGTATGCAATCGATTCTTACTGTTTATGTAGATGACATAATCATAACAGGAGATGATATATCCAAAATAGTAGAGTTGAAGAAGAGATTAGCCAAAGAATTTGAGATCAAAGATCTTAGACCTCTAAAATACTTCCTCGGATTGGAATTTGCTAGATCCAAGGATGGAATATTTGTGAACCAACAGAAATATATTATGGACCTATTGAATGAAACTGAATTACTAGGATGCAAGGCAGCTGATACTCTTGTTGAGACTGGTGTAAATTTCAGATCAGTTCAACCTGAAAATGTTATTAATAAGGAGAGATATCAGCAACTAGTTGGGAGATTAATCTACTTGTCACATACTAGACCTAATATAGCCTTTGCTGTGAGTTTAGTGAGTCAATTTATGCACTCACCAGGCCAAGAACATCTGGATGTTGTATACAGGATACTAAGATATTTAAAAGGAACTTCTGGGCAAGGTTTAATGTTTTGTAAGTAGAGCAACCTTCAAGTAGAAGTCTATACTGATGCTGATTGGGTAGGGAGCTCTACAGATAGAAGATCAATTTCAGGTTATTGCACATTTGTTGCTGGTAACTTGGAGGAGTAAGAAACAAAGTGTGGTTGCATGAAGCAGTGCTGAAGCTGAGTTTCGTGCAATGGCACATGGAAACTGTGAAGTCCTAGGGATTAAAAGGGTACTGGAGGAACTACAGATTCCTATTTTAGTTCCTATGAAAGTGTATTGTGACAACAAAGCTACAATTTCAATTGCTCACAACCCTGTTCTTCATGATAGAACAAAACATGTTGAGGTTGACAAGCACTTTATCAAGGAAAAGATTGAAGAAGGATTAATTTGTGTTCCTTATATTCCAACATCACAACAGGTAACTGACATTCTTACAAAGGGATTACACAAGAGGCAGTTCAAAGTTCTAGTTACCAAGTTGGCTATGGATGACATATACAAACCAGCTTGAGGGGGAGTGTTGGGAAATATCTAGTTGGGTATTTCCTCGATATTATTGACTCCTAAATAGTTAGGAAATCAGATCTGACATTATGTACAGATATTAGGATATTATGTAAAGATATTAGTTTCCTAGAATAGCTCTCTCTATTTCTATATATACTTGTATCTATGTACTGATGAAAAGTGAGTGAAACACAACAATATAGAATTTCTGCCGTTGTTTTCACATAAATTGTTTAGCCACTTTTTTTCTTCCTTCTTGAGTAGAAAAGCTTAACTAGAGGCCTATCAATACCTCCCTCTATGAGTTTCACCTTGTCCTTAAGGTGGAAAGCTAGAAATTGTTGTTGGATGGTGTCATAGGATCCCATAATGCTTCGAAGTCTGGCAAATCCTTCCATTTGACCAGTACTTTAGTGGGGTTATTAAAGTCCTGCATGGACGAACCGCCAAAATAGCTTCGGGCTCAACTTTTCACTCCAAATCAGCTTGGAGCATTGGAGGAATCTCTAACCTAGGAGTATTAGTACCAATAGCAGCCTTAAGCTATGACACATGAAAAACCAGATGGATGATAGCTAAGTTTGGCAGTCCTATTCTATAGGCAACCGGACCAATTTCTGAACTATTGGGTAGGGGATAACCTCTCATTCAACCTCCTGGTTAGGGACCTGCCACATTAAGGGCAAATTTTCCAGTAAACCAGATCACCAAATTGGACATGGACATCCCTTCTATGTTGGTCTTCCTACTTTTTCATTCGCTCTTGTGGCACACTTAGTTGCTCCTTGATATCTTTAAGCATCAAGTTCCATTCTCTCTACTGGTCTTCTACACTTGAGTTACATATGCCCCCATTTGTGTATTATAGTAAAAGAGGTGATCCATTCCATACACAATTTTAAAAGGAGTGAGCTTGATGGCTGTGTGAAACCAGTGTTATACCAATAATCACACCATGGCAACTGCCTACTCTAGGTATGAGGTTGTGTTCGTACAAAACAGCACGGATAAGTTTTGAGGCAAAAATTAACCACCTCAATTTGGCCATGGGTTTCGAAGTGGTAGGCAATACTAGGTCACAGCTGCATTTGCTGCAACCAAAATAGTTCCTTCCAAAAGTTACTTGCAAAAACCTTATCTCTGTCCAACAGAATAAATCTTGGGAAGTTGTAAAGCTTGAAAATATGCTGGACAAATAATTCAGCAACAAGGGAACCAATGAAAGGGTGTTTAAGAGCAACAAAATGGGCATACTTACTGAATTTGTCCATTACTACCATAATTGCACTCAACCCTATTGATTTCGGTAGCCCTTCCACTACTACCATAATTGCACTCAACCATATGGCCATGAGCTCCCTTTCGTAAATTGATTCAGAAGAGCACGCCCTTTTAAGGCTTGACTGAAAAAAGCTATGGGTCGATTCTGCTACATCAACACTACCCCCAATCCTAAGCCTGATGCTTCTGTCTCAATAACAAACTGTTCATCAAAATTAGGAAGAACCAATACTGGTAGTTGCACCATAGCCTTCTTTAGATTGTGTACTGCCATTGTTGCTTCTACTCCACTTGAATGCATCCTTCTTTAGGAGGTTTGTTAATGGGGCTACTATCTTACCATAGTCTTTGACAAATCGTTGGTAGTAGCCGACTAATCCAAGGAAGCTTCATAATTCTTTCAAAATTTTCAGCATAGACCACTGCACCATTACCTTCACCTTTTCAGGACAAAACAATCTCCCCTTCTGTAGTTATAACATGAACCAAGTATTTGTTAGAGACCTACTGCTCTAACAGTGAACCAACTCACACAACCGATTCCTACACTTCAAACAAACACACAAAAGCAGCAGAAGAATAGGAAGAATTATGGAGAAGATAGAAAGTAACAATGGGAATTGTTATTCCTCAGCTAGACTTCGAGAGCTAGCAATCTCCACACAATCACCTTTCAAATGTTCATAACCGAATGCCCCTCATTCTCCCCCTAACAACCTTATATTCTCTCCTTCTAACTAACTCCCACACTCACATGACTCATCTCTCCCTCTCATTCCCCACTTTACCCTCAAAACCCCACACTACCAAATTTTCTAGATTTTATATTCCCAACAGTATTCAATCCTTTTTTTTGTAGAAATAGCATTTTTTTTAAATTAGCAAACAAGTGATGAGTCTTAAGGATGGTTAAAACTTCCCTCAAATGTTGCAGTAGGCTTCTATGGCACTGTTGTAGATTAGTATGTCTTTAAAAAAAAATACCGCTTTTTTCAACATTGGTGTGAAAATAGTGTTCATGACATATTGAAATGTTGTTGGAGAATTGGTTAAGCTGAACGGCTTGACTAAAAGCTTGTGGTGACCCTTATGAGTATGAAAGGCAATTTTTGGGACATCCTTAGTCTTCATGCAGATCTAATGGTATCTTGACTTTAACATCTCCTTTTGATACTGCACCACCGTGAATGTCTTCCGTAATGACAAGAGATGATGTTAATGAGTCCCCCTGCATTTTGGCAAGTTCCTTCTCAAAAATTGGGCCTTTAACTCATACTATGTCAATATGGGTTGATTCTCCTCCCTTTCCAACCATGCCAAGGTGGTGCCCTGGAGGTAAACCTTGCCACCTCCAACTTTTCTGCCTCGCTCAATTTATTCACGACAAATTACCTCTCAACTGAAAGACCCATGAGGTCAGGTCACCCTCCCCATCATGTGTGGGCATCTCTCATTTTTCAATCGTACCTATTGTGGCAGATAGGAACATAAGTACTAGATCCATTTGTTCCATGAGTCATATCCATCATCGAACTTGGGGTTAGGTTGGGAGTTCTATCCCCACTTGACTCTGCTATGCTTTCCCCCACAAAAATGGTGCTCTTGTGAAAGGCGTTCAAGACCTTGTCCAGCATTTGGTTTAAAGAAGAAACTGAGAAGTCAAGGTGAGACAAATGATTCTCAATCACTAGTAGCTTCTCTTAAATATTTTCTACTTTTGCTTCCATCCTTGTTATTGGCATTCCCCAAGTTTTGGAACCGACTATGATACCAGATTTATTAGCTTCCTCAATAGAATAGTAGAATAAGAACAAGAAGAATTAGGATTTAAGAGAAAGAAATAGAGGAAAAGAAAAGGAATAGGAATGTTCCGCTACTAGTAGAGAAGATCATTCATTAGAGATGAAAATTGATATGAATGGTAATCACAGGCAACATTCGAGAGGTGTCACTCTCCTCACACACATATTCTACTAGTATATGATGGTTGCCTCATCCACTACCCTCTTCCAACCAAATATACACTTACTTGACATCCTACCCAAAAAACCATGCCAACTCAAGCTTCTAGAATCCTACTAGCAACAAAATAGACCACTAATAAAGAAGAAATAACAAACCATGGATAGCATCCCTTCAATATCAATCCTAGGAATGATGGGCTTTTCCTCTAATTTCCAGCCTTGTTGTTTTCATCTAAATTGTTTCCCTTTTCTCTTCCTTCTTGAGTAGAAAAGCTTAACTGGAGGCCTATCATTACGTTCTTCTCTTAATGTTAACAAATGATATATTAAGGGAATAGAAAGAATTTGCAAACAAGATGATAGTATACAGCTATTTTCACATTAATCAACACAACTGCTACTGTACCTGAAGTAAAGCATGAGAATTGAGCTCATTGGCAGCCAACATATCAGCCTCAATGCTGCCAGCTCGTTGTCCTGGATAAACCTTTACAACCAACAATATGAACTAACTTAGAAGTTTTTGAGTAAAATCTGGAAAACAGGAATGTGTTTTAAGGAAAAATGAGAAAAATTCAAAGTTTAGAAATGAAATAGATCACATATTTTCTATGCTTCAATAAACTAGGAGGCAAGTCATTCAAAAGGTTACAATTTCCCAAAGTATGAAAAACGGTATGGTGATCAATACCAACTGATTGTGTTTGCACAAAATAGTGAACAATTTATGTATGGACCATAGACATCACATGTTGCACAATAGCATATAACAAACTAAACAAAGATATAGAGAAAAGAGATACATTATTAAAATATTTTCAATGTCTGTATCTTTCATAATCCAACTTTCGAACTAATATAATGGAAAAGTGGCTATTTAGCAGTCAAATAAGCTTCAACTGACCTCATTAAAGGAAAAGTTGTGAAGTGGCCATGTACAAGGGGAATGATAAGAAATTGACGATAAATTATCCTATAGTTGGGATCATCCGGAGTTTAAAAAAAAATGCAGCATTATGATTTAAAACAACACATGGAAAAAAATAACAACAATTTTTAGACAGAAACAAATCCTGCTGAGATGACCCCAATGAAGGCTTAATAACTGAACAATATAGAGATATTAAATTTGATATAAGTTATTATTTTTGTTTAGCTTCAGTTACTACCAATTGGCAATGGTTTGTTGTTAATTTGTTAGCTTGTTACAATACAAAAGTTTTTCTTAGTTTTCTCGTAGCTACTGTATATTTACATGTTTTCTTCTTTTGACTAATAAGATTTCACTCTCCTCTGGTTCTTGAAAACCTAGGTATCATAGCAGTTTTTGATCCACGAAGAATTTTAATTCTAGATCAAAGATCGTGATTGATTCTGCGACTGAAGATGGAAGTTGAAGGATCTAGTTCATGGCTACTAAATGAGAGAGAAATAGGAGTTGATGGATTGAGGATGAACAACAATGACTCTCTGATGTTACAAGGATATTATCACCTCGGTATGGTGCCAGTAACAAATTCACTGACAGGTAATAACTACCTCTCATGGAGTAGAGCTATGAAACTGGCACTCAAGGCGAAGATAAAGTTAGGTTTTATGGACTTTAATTCTCTAGATTATGATTCATGGGGTAGAGTGATAGTATAGTTACTTCTTGGATCTTAAATTCAATGTCTAAGGAGCTGGTGGACACCTATTTGTATGCTACAAGTTCTTATGAGCTTTGGAAGGAACTTGAAAAACACTCTGGTTAGTGTAATAGTCCTCTTTTATCAATTATAGAGGGAGATTAGCACAATGATTCAAGGTAAAATTCAACTCTTGCAAGCATGACAGTCGCAAAATTCTTAAGCAAAAAAACAACTCCAGGGAGTCGTCATGTCAATTTTGCTCATCTGCAGGACTATGTAAGTACAAAACTTGATTCTCCTTTGATTAGTACACTTGATTTATTGGATAAAGGTTCTTGGACAATTGATACAAGGGCTTCAAATCATATGTGCACTTCTTCAACTTTTAACTCATATAAGGCCTATCAAACAAACAGATAAGATGGAACCTTAAACTAACATTGACAGATGCTTTACACATCCCTAATTTTAGATTTAATCTCTTATCTATCAATATTATCTGTCAATAAACTTGTAGAAATAGCAAAGATGAAATTCACTTTCTTTTGTACCCATAGTGAAATGCAAGACCTATAGGCTGAGGACGTACTAACAGTTGGAAATTTGATAGGAAGATTATATGTTCTAGACAAATCCTGTTTTGATACTCAGATGTACCTTAACAATAAGCTGAATTGTATTGCTTTTGAATCATGTAATACTTTGGTTAGGTGACAATTCAACTTAATGTACCCGTGTGTTAAATAACATTAGGTAGAGAGCAATAGCTCAGTATTATTTCGAAACAAGAAGGAAGAACCTTCTTCACAAGGGAAAACCCCCTTACAATCTCAAAAAATCTTCCGAGAATTATTTCCAACCTAAAAGCCTACCCCACTTCCCCCATAGACTATTATTTTATATCTACTTATCCTAACAAGCTTCTAAGGAATAGATATCTCCAACTAACAACTTGAATCACTAAAATATATTGATATCTAGCTGTCTCACTGCTGCTTACAGCCTGTCTTCTTCTTCCTTGTATAAACTAACCACTCTCCTCCTTTGTGACCATAATTCCTAACAATACCGCTCACTAATGAAATAACCTTGTCCCTAAGGTTAAGCTCTAGAAATTGCCCACAGATAAGCTTTTGGTCCTCCCATGTAGCTTCCTTAAACGGTTTGCCTTGCCAATGAATCAACCATTGGTCACGGGCAGCTCCTCAATTATGAAGTGTCTTGCTACCCAAGACCACGGCTGGTGTACACAAGTCAATAGTATAGTCCCAAATCTAGAGGTAACTCTTCCTGAACATGGTGGTGCCCGATAGCTTTTTTCAACTGGGACACGTGAAACACTAGATGTATACGGGCCTGAGGAGGAAGTTGAAATTGAAATGCGACAGCACCAACCTGTTTGTCCACCAAATACAGTCTATAGTATCGTCTTGTCAGTTTCGGATGCAGCCACTTAGGCATGGACCCTTGCAGATGTGGACGAATCTTGAAATACACCCAATCTCTTACCTGAATGTCGCACGGATGCCTTCTGGCATACGCAAAACATATCATGTGATCGCGAGCGCGTTCCAAATGACGTTTCAACTGTGTCAGAGCTTCGTCACAACTCATTAAATCCTGCGCCATAGCTTCCACCAATGTTTCTCCAGGTATAAAACGTGTGATTGAGGGAGGAGGTCTGCCATATACTACCTCGAAAGGAGAACATTTAGCTGCTGAATAAAAGTTGGTATTATACCAATACTTTGCCCATGGTAAATAATCTAACCAAACCTTGGGTTGTTCTGAGCTCAAACAGCGAAGATATGTCTCAATAGTGCGATTAACTACCTCAGTTTGGCCAGCCGATTTTGGGTGATAGGGGGTACTCAATTTTAATTGAGTTCCCTGGAGTGTAAACAATTCTTGCCAAAACTTACTTAAGAATGTAGGATCCCAGTCACTTACAATGGACGAATCTTGTTTTCATGAACGAACCAAGCACTTGGAAATTGCTTGTCATATTGTTAGAGAGCAATTCGAGAATGTTAGGGCTGATGGAAATAACACAAAACATAGGATATGGAGGGTATATTCACGTAGGAAGAAAGAGGGTGTCAGAGTTAGTTAGGAAGGCTGAGGTGGCACTAGGCATAACAGAATTGTACGAGGGTAGCTAAGAGGGCAGGGGAGAGAGGGGAGAGAACATTCGGGACTGCAGAAGAATATTGTGACAGTGAGAGAAAACATTCTTCACTGAGGAGCAGCCATTGCTCTGGTTGTGTGTGATCATCGGTTCACTGGTAATAGCTGTTTTTATCATTGATTTTCTATCAATAGTATTTGGATCTCTAGTCATTCAAGCTAAAGTATCTAACATTGGTCCGACCTGCCGGATACCATTGGCGGGAGAGAAGACCGTGGGGTTTAGGAGACTAGCGAAGTGTAATAACTCACCTTGATGCCACCAAAGATGTCCAACAGGGTAGACGTATTGGAATCTCGTCTGGCTAGCTTAGAGGCTGGGATGGAAGACATACAGGCATCCATGCGATCGGCGATGGGGGAAATGCAGAGAGCTTTGCTATTGGAAATGAGCAAGGCGCTGGGGAAGAGACCGGAGGAAGGACAGGGCAGTGGAGACGCGTCAGGAAGGGGGGCGAATACGGGTAGAGAGAGGAACACAGGACGTGGGCAGTCCCTTCCAATGGAGCAGTCCGAGGACACCATGGAAGAGTACAGGATGTCTGTCCGTAAGGTGGAGCTACCCATGTTTGACGGATCAGACCCGGTAGGATGGATCACGAGAGCCGAAGTATACTTGAAGTTCATCACACTTCGGACATGATCAAGATGAAGCTAGCTCTTCTGAGCATGGAAGGGTCGACAATCCATTGGTTTAATCTTCTGCGAGAGACCGAGCCAGAGTTGGGTTGGGAACAGTTTAAGCGAGCTCTTATCGACAGATATGGGGGAAGAAAGTTCGATAATCCTTTTGAGGAGTTATCGGATCTGAAGCAAACGGAATCTGTGGAAGAATACATCGAGGCCTTTGAGCTTATTTCATCGCAAGTGGGAAGGCTACCAGAAGAGCAACTCATGGGATATTTCATGAGTGGGCTGAGAGACGATATTAGGCGAAGGGTCCGCACTTTCGGACCTGCTAATAGACATCAGTTGATGAAGACAGCTAGGGCGGTGGAGGATGAGATGAACGGCGAGAGTGGGGGAGTCGACAGACGTGGTTCTCGGGAGCGCATGTGGTCTTCGCACCAACGGAGCCCTTTTAGGAGTCACCTTCGGGTCAACCCGACCCAGCGTGACTCGGAGCCCCTTAACCCGATGGGTCGAGGACGTTTTGACGGTGGCTCTAGATTGGGGAGGGGTCGCGACTCTTTTGGGGGTCCATCAGAGTCCATGGCGCAGCGGAGACTGGTGGCTCCGTCCTCGGTGTCTTCAACCTGAAGAGCTGACAGTGATAGGCGGGGAGCGACAGAGAGGAATAGGGGGGTGCGGCACTTGTCGTATCAGGAACTCATGGACAGGAAGGCTAAAAGGTTATGCTTCAGATGTGGGGAGCGGTTCCATGCCCTTCATCAATGCCCAGAGAAACAACTAAGGCTGTTAATTTTGGATGAAAATGAGACCTTGGACGAAAATGGGGAAATCGTTGCCCTAGAAGCTGAAGTTGAAGAGGAGGCCGAAATGGTTTTGGAATGCAGAACAATGGGGACGTTTGGGGTGAATGAGGCAGTGAGGCCTGAGGCAAAAACGATGAGGGTGGCTGGACAAATACAGGGGGTACCGATTGTGATCTTGGTGGACAGCGGGGCAAGTCATAACTTTGTCTCCCCTGAACTGGTTAGTGGGTTGAGACTGATGGTGGAGACTAGCAAGGTGATTGGAATTCGACTGGGAGATGGCCACAGGGTCACTACGCAAGGAAAATGTTTGCAAATTCCGATCCGGATGGGAGACCTAGAGTGGAGGATTGATGCTTATGTACTGAACTTGGGAGGCATGGATGTTATTCTTGGGATGGCCTGGTTGCAAACCTTAGGGAAAGTAGTAGTGGACTGGAAAGAGATGTCTATGCAGTTCCAACATGAGGGGCAACATGTTCAGCTCCAAGGGAATACAGGGTTTCAATCTACTCAGCACAAGGGCTGTGTGAATTTGGCTGATTCGGTTAGCTTGCAGGGACTTCTAGCTAGCATAAGGGATGAGTTGGTGTTGGTGGAAGGGGAACTTGCAGAGGCAACACATCAGATGCAACTCACTAGTAAGGAGGATCAGGAGCTAACCCAAGTGTTGGATAAATTTCCGGAAGTTTTCTTAGAAGTACAAGGGCTGCCTCCTGATCGAAATCATTCCCATGCCATTGTGCTGCAACAGGGGCAAGGCCCTATTAGTGTGAGACCCTACAAATATCCCAATCACCACAAGGATGAGATAGAGAAACAGGTGCAGCAAATGCTATCGATGGGAATTATTCGCCCTAGTTCTAGTGCCTACTCTAGCCCGGTAATCTTGGTCAAGAAGAAAGACGCATCTTGGAGAAGTGTGTGGATTATAGGGCTCTCAACCGGGTCACCATACCGGATAAGTACCCTATTCCGGTGGTGGATGAGTTGTTAGATGAGTTGAATGGTGCTGGGTTCTTTTCAAAACTAGACCTTAAATCGGGCTATCATCAAATTCGGGTTAAGGAGGAAGACATTCATAAAACAGCCTTCCACACACATGATGGGCATTACGAGTTCCTTGTGATGCCATTCGGGCTTACAAACGCCCCAGCCACTTTTCAGTCCGTTATGAATGACATTTTCCGACCTTTCCTTCAAAGGTTTGTGCTGGTTTTTTTTTATGACATCCTCATTTATAGTACTGATTGGGACACTCACCTTTTACATTTGGAAAAGGTCTTGGAGGTGTTACGAGTCAATCACTTTGTAGTAAACAGGCAGAAGTGCAGTTTTGGAACAAAGATGGTTGCCTACTTGGGTCATGTAATTTCTGCCCAAGGGGTAGCTGTGGATCCTGCCAAGGTGTCTTGTGTGATGAACTGGCCTATTCCCCATAATGTGAAGGGAGTAAGGGGTTTCTTGGGATTGACGGGTTACTACAGAAAGTTTATTATGAATTATGGAAAGATAGCCAAACCTCTCACCGAATTGACCAAGAAAGATGGGTTTCATTGGAGTCCAGCGGCTTTGGAGTCTTTTAATACTTTAAAGAGGGTCCTCACTACATCACCTGTGTTAGCTCTTCCCAATTTTACCCAGGCCTTTGAAGTGGAGTGTGATGCTTCGGGTAAAGGGGTTGGTGCAGTCTTAATGCAAAATAGAAGACCGATTGCTTATTTTAGTAAAGCCTTATCGGAGGGTAATCTTTCCAAATCAGCTTATGAAAAGGAATTGATGGCATTGGTTTTGGCTGTACACCATTGGCGTCATTACTTGTTAGGCAGACCATTTGTTGTTTATTCGGATCAGAAAAGTCTTAGATACTTGCTACAACAAAGAGTTTCCACGACGGATCAACAATGTTGGATGGCTAAGCTTCTTGGGTATCATTTTGAGGTCATTTATAAACCGGGACCTGAAAACAAGGCTGCTGATGCCTTGTCCAGAATAGGTGAAGAGGCTGAATGGGGGAGTATTTTGTCATATCCATTGTGGGCTGATCATCACACTCTCCAGCAGGAAGTTAGCAAGGATCCGGTACTCAGTGATATTATTGAGAGATTGCAGCAAAATCCAGCTGCCAAGAAGGGGTTCTCATGGCACCAAGGGATTCTCTTATACAAAGGGAGGTTAGTGATTTCAGCTCAATCGGCTCTTATTCCCCTATTTCTAAAAGTGTTTCATTCGTCACCTATAGGGGGGCATTCAGGTTTCTTTCGCACATATAGGAGGATTGCTCAAAATCTCTATTGGATTGGCATGAAAAGGGTTATTCAAGACTGTGTTAAGTCTTGTGATACTTGTCAGCGGCAAAAATATGAAGCAACTTCACCGGGGGGTTTGTTGCAACCCCTACCGATTCCTAACCAAATTTGGGAGGACCTCTCCATGGATTTCATCACGGGACTTCCTAAATCTAGAGGATATGAAGCGATATAGGTGGTGGTGGACCGATTGTCTAAGTACGACCACTTTATCCTTTTGAAACATCCTTATACCGCAAAGAGTGTGGCTGAAGTATTTGTAAAAGAGATTGTCCGTCTACACGGAGTTCCCTCATCGATCATAAGTGATCGTGATCCCTTGTTTGTGAGTTATTTTTGGAGGGAATTATTCCGACTACAGGGGACTATGCTTAAGATGAGTTCATCCTATCATCCGGAGAATTAATCAAAAGTTGGCAGCCAGATATTTTGGACCCTTCCAAATTCTGGAGAAGTTGGGAAATGTTGCTTACAAACTTAAACTTCCACAACATTCTAGGATCCACCCGGTTTTTCATGTGTCCCAACTAAAGAAAACAGTTGGCAACTACACAGTGGCAGCAACCTTACCAGAGGGGATGGAGGTCGAAGTAGAGGAGATGGTGGAACCCGAATCTGTCCTAGCCAGCAGGGTTATCTCCAAGGAGGGACATTCAATTCGGCAGTGGTTGGTTCATTGGATGGGCAAGCCTATAGAGAATGCTACTTGGGAAGATGAAAGTGTTCTTCAAAGCCAATTTCCTCATTTCAGCCTTGAGGACAAGGCTGATCTTATAGGAGGGGGCAATGTTAGGGCTGATGGAAATAATACGAAACATAGGATATGGAGGGTATATTCACGTAGGAAGAAAGAGGGTGATGTCAGAGTTAGTTAGGAAGGCTGAGGTGG
>JANTPM010000002.1:15167227-15178260 GCA_025434745.1 Erythroxylum divaricatum
ACACAAATCACATACTAAACACTCATTTAATTTCATCTATTATTTCTAAATTTCACTTCAAGGTTCGGGGTCCAACAGCATGATTCATTTGAACCATCTTAAGCATAAGAAGAACATTGAGCTACTGACGTTAAAAGAAGCGTTGCATGGGAGGCAACCTATGGATTATTAATTTCATATTATTTCTTTTGAAATTTACATAGTTTGAATTTCTTAGTTAGATTATTTCATTTCAAAATAAGGTCGAAGAGGCATAGGACTTTGACATGAGTTAGCTGATCGAGGAAGTAAGCAAACAAGAGGTGAAAGAGTTATAAAAGAGTTAGGAAGGATCTCAGGAATGTGTAGAAGGACAAAATAAGTAAAAAAATTGGAAAATTGGTGGAATTATTGCAGGTCATAATCGTGGCCTACGGTAGGGTAAAACTATCCACGTGGTTTTTAGTTAAAATTTTTAACATTTTACCCCTCATTCACCTATATATTCATTTCATACTTCATTTTTTTTCACTCACTTTCATTCTAACTTTATCCCTCTAATTTAAAATCTCCAAACACTGTTACTTGTCGTTAACCAAATTCCAAATTTCTACTTTATTCTAACTTCCACCTACTTGCAATCCATTATGTTGCTTATTAAGTAGTCAGCGAAGTGCAACCAGTAATTGGGACAAAATCAAGTCTTGGTCTGTGGACGAAGGAATAGGGCGGCAGATTTCAAAGCACCCTTCCCAGTTTACACAAAGGAGAAAGGCATTCGATTTCAATCCCTTAATGTTAAACAAATAGTAGTCCCAAAATATTTTGATTTTGATGCATTTGATAGGCTAGAATTGCGAGATAGGGTAGAGAATTTAGCATAAAGAAATTAGCAGGTCAGGTTTATACATTTCCAATATCCTATCTACTAGGAGCTGACTCTCGAATTCTTTACTTCTCTTTATTTCACATTGAAATCCTCTGTGATATTTGGAATTTGCCTGAATCTTTCATTATTGATCAACACGATGATTTTTGTGCTTCTCGCTATTGGAATGAGCTCACTGGGTTAGAGTGATTTGATAGTAAGAATTCCCACAACAAAATTATACATTCTACGAGCACTTGTTATTACATAAATTCATGTGTCAAATAGTTTTTAACAGATCAGAAACCAACAAGTGCTCAACAAAGGAACTTTTTCTATTGTGGTGCATGGGTCACAGCATCCCAGTGTGCACCTCCACACATGTGTTGAATGCTATTGTTGTGACTATATGTAAGAGGAGCAAGAATTTGGGTATGAGGTACTTCGTTTCCGCCATTGGTAAGTACTATAGCGTGGATTGTAGTTGTTTAACTGTCTATTTCATGGATTTTCTAAATCACCATCACTTATGGCATGTTGAAATCCTAAAGTCCCATAACATGGAACTCTAAGACATCAACCAAAAGACTCCTGTGAAGATTAGGGCTAGTTAGGCAAGTTCTAGCACAACTGATTGAGCCCAAGTTTATAACATAAATTGGCAACATTTTCATTGCTTTTTCTACACTTTTTGACTCCTATCTCTAGCTTTTGTTCTTAAATTGATTTTTGAGTATGCACTTTTATTTTATGTAGTTTGAGGGTAAAAAATGTTACAAATTAGTATTAATTGCACTAATTAATTTTCTGAGAACAATTAATACTGTAAACTACGATTTTTATCGTAGGAGACTTAAGGAAAAGGGAGTCCAGAAGAAGATGTAGAGTGAAAGAAGGCTGAAGTGAAGTCAACAAGAGAATGAGGGCGAAATACATAGAATCCACGTTGAACTTTCAGGAAAAGTTCATCGCGGAGAAGATTAATTCTTTTGCTACGGCGAACGAACCAATAATAAAGAAACACCTTTCGGGAAGAGTTTGCCGCGGTGAAAAACGTTTATCGCCGCGATGAACCTTTGAAAACCCAAATCAATTTCGAAAAAATCACCCATTGTGCGACCCGACCCAACATCCTTCATTTAAAAACCTACCAAATTAGGTTATAACCTATAATTTTTAACAAGCATACAAAAGATACACACACTCTCATCTCTTCCTCTTAACTTGACCATCATCTATCACTTCTTTCCATTTTTCTATCACCAACTTCATTATCTGTTACTGCTGCCATGGATGCTCTCGGTGGATTTGCGGTTATGAGCTCCCTCGAAGCAATGCTTGGCTAAGTACCATTTCCTCTTGAAGATGTAGCAATGGCTTGAGTTCAATGGGCTTCAAAGGGGAGTAGTTTGTTCATGTTTAGCTATATAATTATGAACTCCTTAGTTAGGATTTATGCTTTGTAGTTGGATTTTCTTGATTATAGTTTAATCAAGTGTTGAACAATGAATTGTGTTATGGGTTTGTTGATTTAGAACTTGGAACTTAAATATATGAAGTCTCATATATGTCATTTTGAGATTTTGTTAATGAAGTGAATCACACGTTAGCATAGACTTAATATTCAATATACAAAACGCACAAGAAGGGGAGTTGAATTGTGTATCCGTTTTTGAATACAATCCCCTTTTAAAACAAACTTCATTTAAAAAAAAACTTGCTTTCTCAAACGATTGAAAAACAGTAATATGAAGTATTGCAATATGCTTCTAAGTAATTGTATCAAAAAAAGAAATTAAAAGTTGAGAGTTGAGAGTAAGAATCGACACAACAGTTTTATACTGGTTCACCCTAAACCGTGGGCTATGTCCAGTCCTCAGAATCCTTTCTAAGATTTCACTATACTTCTCAAAAATACAAGTACTCTTTTCACCGAGCCTCTTCAGGTCTCTTACAACAAGTATTCTTTTCTAACTTAGCCTCTTCAGGCTATCAGCTTTACTTCCTTCTACTGAAAGATGTTTTGAGCTTTGTTACAAACAATAGTAGCTCTAAGTTTAGTACAATGAATAAAATTTCTAGCTTTTGAATCTCTAGCCTTTTTTAAAAATCACTAACTTTTTTAATCTTCAACTCCGACTCGTATTTATAGCCTTCGTCTTCAATTGCTTCTTGATAACTACTTCTTTCTTCTTGTTTCTTGGTATTTGAAGAAACGGTTATTCTGTTGAGTTCTATAACTTACTCAAACCGATTGATCATCTGACGTGGTATCGGGTCTTTGTCTTCGATTCTTTCATCTAATATTCTTCCGTCTCATTGTGCTTCGCTTCATCTCATTTCTATCATCTCATTATCTTCTGTCTCATTTTCAACCAACTCATTTTCATCCGTCTTATTTTCAGCTTCGCTTTGTTTCATTTCTATCGTCTCATTTTCTTCCTTCTCATTTTGCTTTCTGCTTCCGTCTCATATTGTTTTCTGTCTCATTTCTGCTTTATTATTTGATCTTCATCAAAATTATTAATCGTAAAGTCATTTTGACTTAACAATCTTCCCCTTTTTGACGATAACAAATAATCATAAAATTGTAGCCAAAATCTTCTTCTTCTATTCTTTTCTTCTTTTATTGTTCTCCCCCTATCTTTGTCATTTCTTTCTTCTTTTCTCCTTTCTCCCCTTATTTGTTATTGATCAAAAAGATTATTTCCACAGATGCTTCATAACTTCAGAAAACATTTCTCGTATTTCAGTACGGAGTGACTTGATATCTTGTCAAATATACTCTACTTCTTTATGCAAATCACCCACAGAAGCACATAGATTATCAACTTTATCTTCAATGTCTTCATCATGTTTCTATTGTACTACTTCAAGACCAACGGTCGTAGTATATGCATCTGAAGATATGACACCTGGTTCAGTTATTGTAAGGATAGGAGGTTTGACAGATAAGTTCGGTTCCAGGAGATCAAGATCATCAGGACTGGTTAGTCATGGAAATTGTCTTCCAAATAGGTGTAGAACATCTCCAATTGAAGACACAGTTGTTAAGAGTCTAATGTGCATAATGAGATGCACAAGTGTGAGTAGCTTAGATCTCCAATCCTAATGGATCTATACTGCCCTTCTGTAAGTCTTCCAACTACCTGAAAAGAGTCTTCAGTGGTTTGCTGACCGCAATTGCTTCCTCATGCTTTGGAAATGTAGTGGGAAACATAGGTTCCTTTCTGCTGGACTGCATAGCATGCTTCATCAATGTTTCCCACTTTATCTTCGATCTGTTCTTCTATAAGATCACTTATTATCCCTTTTGGATACAGTTTCTTCTTCCCTTTTTCCTCATTACGAGCAATGAAAGGTCTTGATTGAATGTTAGGCACAACCTTGATCATAGTTCTCTTTGTGATTGGTAAAATAGTGTACTTCTTCCTTGTCATCTGTGTGGGGTATGGTTTGGTTCCTTCATCTATCAGAAAATCATACATACTTTTCTCGTCCTCACTCAACAGATGCATTGTATTATTATTTACTAAGATTGGTTGTAATCGTGCCTTGATTGACCTTTTTGGGGTTTCTCTGATGATTATAGAGTTGCTACTCCTGACAAGTTGGCTTTCTTCAATAATCTTGACTCTCAAGTCCTCATTTCTTAACGATTGAGAGGTATTGACCTGTACTGTACAGCGTTTAACTATCTTCTTCTTCTTCTGAATAGTAATATGAGTGCTCTTCTTCTCACTGATTTTCTTCTTTTTATCTTCTCTAATCAGTCTAGAAGTCTGCTGAGATAGAAGTTTCTCTTTCTCAAACTGTAATTTTCTTTTAATCTTAGTTTCTTTAGCCACTTTTGCTGAATCTTCTTTCAAAATTACAACTAAAGACTTTGTTTCCTGAGGTGTTTTCTTCTCAAAGTCTCCACCATGAGTCAACTTTTTCCCTTTCTTTTCTTCTTGTTGACGCAGGGTTTGAACTTTAGGTGACCTTTTTGCTTGCTTCGGTTTCTTCAAAAGAAGTATTTCCCCTTTTCATTTCAAGGTCACTTTCTCCTGAGATAACACTTGGCTTTCTTCTTTATGAGAAATCACCTTTTCCTTCATTGATTTACCTTATGATTTCTTTTCTCCTTCTGCAGGCATTCTCTCAATGGATTAAGATGCTGATTTCCTTGAGGGAGATTCTCTTACCTTAACAATTGCATGCTCCCCCTCAATCCTTACTTTTGTTTTAGAATTTGCTTCTACTTTCTCCAGATTCTTCAAGCCCATTCTATCAATTGTTGTAGAATTGATGGCGCTTTTGATATTCAGCTTCATCCTATTTCCTCTCTCCAAAAGGACTCCAGATTCTCTGAATATCCTTGTCAGCATCATTTTATATGGTAGAGCGATCGAGTCTTTCTTAGTCTTTTCCATATAATGGAAAATAAGGAATGGTAGGTTTATAGGCTAGCGATTTAGTAGATGAAATAGACGTTATTCATCTAGTATTGTTACCAAATGCCTTGATCCTGTTCTCAGTAGTACACAATGGAAAAGAAGTGAGTGTAGTACCGTAACCTTTGGTACAAGATTTGACACCTTCTTCTCCTTTGGATCATTGCTTCCATATAACTGCTGATTAATCTGAGTCTCCTTCACGCTAGCTTACGTCATCCATCTAGCTTTATTTGTGACCTTTTCTCCATCACATGGACACTAAGTGACCTTTTCGATTAACTCCTTTGTCACTATAATCGACAATTTATCCACTGTAGATACAAGAGTATCAGCTACCACTTCCACATTTTTCCAGAAGTCATACACTTCATTTATGTAGACTATCTCTCGAACTCGAAAGAAATTCCTCCACTCGGTTGCCATAATCTCTGGTTCAATATCCATCTTGTCCTGCTTCAAGGACTCAAAATCAATAAGTCTTTCACTTGACATAGCTGGCTCCATTGTTTCTATAGTTAACAATGAATTGAATGCACAAAGGTATTTTTTAAAGTAATGAAGTTGGTTTCTGAGGTTGTGAGTGTGAGCAAGGAAGGTTTGAAATCCAAACAGAGTAATGAAGAGCTTTTGTTGAGAGTTCTTCAAGGTTGATGTTAAGGTATATCAAGAGTGTTCTAGAATAGGTGGCATTCTCAAGGCTATGAGAAACTTCCCTCCAAAACTTCCTTCTAACGGACGTTACCAGTTGTAACTCACTATTACAGTTACCGTTAACTCCTTCCACCTTTTCATCTGGGTCATGACATGTCAGACGGTTGATTACTTAACATCACCATGTTAAGGTTTCGTCTGATTTCTTTAAATATTTCTTCACTTAATGGCTTAGTGAAGATGTCCGCCCACTGATGATTCGTCTCAACAAACTGAAGACTCACAATCTTTCTTTGAACGTAGTCTCTTAGAAAATGATGTCTGACTTCGATATGTTTAACTCTCAAGTGTTGTATAGGGTTCTTCGATAGGTTGATGACACTTGTGTTATCATAGTAGATTGGGATTTCTCCTTCTTGTACTGAGTAGTCCTCTAGCTGATACTTAATCCACAACGTCTGTGAATAGTAACTTGCGGCTGACATATAATCGACTTCTGCAGTTGATAGAGCAATTGAGCTTTGCCTCTTACTTGACCATGAAACTAGGTTGTGACCAAAAGGATGACATCCTCCACTCGTACTTTTTCTATAAATCTTATCTCCGGCATAATCTGCATCACAGTAGCCAATTAACCTGAAATCTTTGCCTTTCTTATACATTAAGCAAATATTAGTAGTACCTCAAAATTCTTTTAACAACAATGTAATGAGACTCTCTAGGATCTGCCTGAAATCTTGCACACAAGCAAACACTAAACAGAATGTCAGGTCTGCTTGCTGTAACGTAAAGTGAGGAACTAATAATCCCTCTATACAGGGTTTGATCAACCTTCTTGCCAATTTCGTCCTTAGACAAAAGGTTTGAAGGATGCATCGGAGTTGACATTGGTTTTACTTTTTCCATATCATATTTAGTCAACAGCTCCTTAACATACTTCTGTTGATGAATAAAAATCTTTTATTTGGTTTGCTTAACTTACAACCTAAGAAAGAATTTTAGCTTACCCATCATGCTCATCTCAAACTCATTTTTCATCAAATTTTCAAAATTGGTACATAACATTTTAGAGATAGCACTAAAAATAATATCATCAACATAAATTTGAACTATGATAAAATCATTCCTAATTTACTTTCTGAATAAAGTTTTATCCACCTGACCTCTATTGAACTTATTTTCAATAAGAAAAGAACTCAGACGATCATACCAAGCTCGAGGAGCTTGTTTCAAGCCATATAAAGCCTTATGAAGTCTATAGATATGATCCAATTTCTTGACATCCTCGAAACCCGAAGATTGCTTCACATAAACCTCTTCATCTATAAAGCCATTTAAAAAGACACTTTTTACATCCATTTGAAATAGCTTTATATCATGACAGACATCATATGCAAGCAAGATCCTAATAGCTTCTAGTCTTGCTACAAGAGTAGAAGTCTCATTGTAGTCTATTCCTTCCTACTGCTTATAGCCTTGTGCTACTAATCTCGCTTTGTTACGACTCACTCTTCCTGATTCGTCTAACTTATTCTTAAAAACCCATCTAGTTCTTATGATGGACTTTTTAGGTGGTCTGGGAACTAAGGACCAAACTTTATTCCTCGTAAACTGGTTCAGCTCCTCTTGCATAGCTAAAATTTTTAATGGTCTAACCATGAAAGGACTCCCATCGGACATCAAGACTTATTAGGATTTCAGTAAGATGAATCCATTTTATGGGATTCTAAGTTGGACAAAATCATAGATAAGCTTACGGATATGAAATTGACCTAGAAGAGATTGGAAGAGAAGTTTAAGTAAGTAGCAGAAGATCATGCCTCTTCTATTCGCAACTTAAAGGTTTGAATGGGCCAACATTTTAAGGAATTTTGTAAGCAAAGTGTGGAAAATTGTCTGCATAGTATGAAAGTAACATCAATAGAGCCATGTCAGGTTATCACATTTAGGAATAGGGTAGAGCTAGAAGAACCAGTGAGAAATCAAGTTGAACACTACCTTATAAAAAACCAAGAAATCAAGAAAGAGGATGAAGGAAAGGATGAAAACCCCCCATATTGTTTTCCAGATCTTGGTATACCATGCTTAAACATTGAAAAAAAATTTAGTAGATGTCTATAAAGAGAACATTATCCTTCGAATTAGTAATGACCAAGTGACATTCAACATGAATGATGTATTAAAGAATCCAAAGGAGGGCGACTCATTTAAAAAAATTGATATGTTTGAATCTTTGAAGGAATAAGAGGACGAAGAACAATTGACAACAGACATCAAGTTTGAAGAAGCTATAGAGGTCTCTGTTCAAGAAGCTAAAGAAAAAAAGGAGATAAGGGTGAATTAGGAAGAACCAAGAAGAGAAAAACTTAATATCTTACCCGGCAAACTGTTGGACTCCATGGAAGATTTAGAGAGTTTTGTTATTCCTTATTTTTTTAGCAGTTCGCTTGAAAAAAGGACATTACTAAGCTTAATTGGTTTTCATAATGTTATCAATATTGTCCTTTTGATCATTTTGCAATTTGTACCTTACTTACGGGCTACAAAATTGATGTTGAACGAAAAAGGTGGAAGCTTAATTGGTTTTCAAAATCAATCATCTGTTATCATCATCACTTTATCAGCTATCCTTAATACCTCAAGAGGATTGATTTCTATCGTTCTTACAAGTTCATAATGTTCTAATTACCAAAAATTAATAGAGGAATGAACATACGTACTATCGCATATGCTTGGGTGGGCATCATCAAATCATCCCATTTTGTCCACATATTCATCTCCCTCAATGTACCAATTTATATCTTACACAATTGATACTTTGATCCTAGACGATATTTTCTCTTTATCTTCGAATTCATTACTCATTGTAACATCATCAATAATCTCAATCTATCCCTGATTGATCATTATAAGCACTTTCATATGTTACTCTAGATTCCTTTAGACTTTAAACTATGGGAACTCTGACTAAAAAATATCCACTAAGTCATAGATTGCTTCTTATATCATCTCATTATCAGATAGGTACTCCTAATGAAAATTCAACTTAACCTTTTGAACTTGTACATATATCGCTATCATTCATCTCACCTTCCAATTATCCTTCACATTACATCTTACATATGTATATTCGCCATTGATTCAAAATTATATATGTATAATCATCATAAAATTCTAATCTCAATTTCACTAACACATTCTTATGGAGGATCATAACTCTTGTCATATTAATCAAACAAACACTTAGGTTCCAATTTCATCTTCTTAGGATCATAGCAATTTATGGTTTCCTTACATTCTACTTGTACACTTTAATCTCATCATCTTTACTTGTCTCCTTGTTTTCCTCAAACAATTCATGCTAATATATTCACATTCATATCAATTCAAGTACATATCCACAACAAAATTTCGTCACCATATTCATTTACATAATCACAAATACTGCATCTATGTCTATCATATCGGACTACGTAATACCCATAAACTTTCATTTTCTCACATTTTGTCAGATCATCATTCTCTTCTTACTAAGTCTATTTTCCCGAACTCTTAACAGTCACCTTTATGATTGACACATATTCCGAAAATTACCCATGTAAGATCTCAATTCTGGGCTCTGATACCACAACTATTGGACCCCGTTTTCAGAGTCCAACTATCGGAGTTGCAAGACGTGAGTTGTACTGAATCATAGAACGTGAGCAAACACATTTCTTTAACTTCATAATAGATTTTGGGAAACCTCAAACTGGAATCACAATTTGACTTCTTCAGAACCTTTGTCCCTCATTGTCTTAAGTTTCTAATGACACCAAAACCATTCAATGTGGTTTAGAATTCTAAGAGTTAGGGCTTGTTCCAATTAGCCCTCATTAGTTATTCTCGGTTCATCTTCACTCTCTGATACCGTAAGTGTCGAGCCCTATTTTCTGAATCATTTTTAAACTGAAGCAAATATTCCATGCTCAAATTCCATCTAGATATTATAAGTTTTAGGGATTGAGTTAAAATTCTATTCCTTTAGATAATTTGTAGCTCTATGTCTCTAGTTTTTCTAGACACAAGATACATCTCGTTTGGAGGTCGGATAACAAAGTTAAGGCAGGAAATCAAACAAGGTTCCGTCATCAATCATATCGAACCTATTTCGGGACAAAAGGTATAACTTGCTCTAAGAATATCATATCAAGGTCATTCTTAAAGGGTTCGAAAGAGGACTTTGATATCTACATCTTTCATGAAGACATTGAAGTAAGATTTTGTCATCAAAAGTGTTAGAATTGGACAAACCGATAGGATCAGATGAAGTTAGAAGAAGGATCAGACGAATTGGGAAAATTACCATAACTTTCACAAGAGAGGTTAGATTAAGGTGTTCTTTGAACGGTTTGAAAGAGATTCAAGATCTACAACTTTTATGAAGATGTCAAAGAGAGAGTCTATCATTTAGAGGGTCAACTTTAAACCAGATGATAGGGTCAAATGAAACCAGACAAAATGACATCATCACCAGACAATAAGTCCTCACTAGATGATACGTCCTCACTAGACGAAACATCCTCACCAGATGAAGCGTCCTCACTAGATGATATGTCTCACCAAATGAAGCGCCCTCACCAGACGAAGCGTCCTCATCAGACGAAGTGTCCTCACCAAATGATATATCTTCACCAGACGATACGTGCTCACCAAACGATGCGTCTTCACTAGACAACACGTCATCACCAAATGATACATCATCACCAGACAATACATCCTCACCAGATGATGCGTTCTCACTAGACAACACGTCATCACCTAACGATATATCATCAATAGATGATATGTCCTATACTCCTGAGCATCTCCACTTATAAGGACCATAACCTTTGACTCCGATATCCAAAAATTTCATACTATATACCGTTGGAAAGCTAGAAAGACAATTTACAACTTCCCTGAAGACAACTTTGTCAAATTCAACCTAGATCATTCTAGATTTTTCCCTAAACTCAGAACACAAATTTTTCCCTATGGAAGACTTGAAATTTTGCATTTTGCAAACTTGGAATGTCCTGAGCTTAAATATTCAATTTCCAAATTGACTTCATTAA
>JANTPM010000002.1:15245669-15264317 GCA_025434745.1 Erythroxylum divaricatum
CAACATTTCACATAAAATCCATCTTATATCTATATCATACTTTTCATTTGAATTTCATTTCATGAATTCCTTATTTCCTTACACATAAATGATTTCCAATAATTCACTTAACAGTTCTAATTTCCATAAAAGGTTCGAGGCCCAACACTCACAAACCTGAGAAGGTCTGTTTAACAGACCTAAAGTCCGTTTAATAGACATAGGTGATATCAAACTCCCTCCATCTCCAATGGTTCCTACTTCCATTCTAACATCACTTGCACTCATAATCTTCTCAAATTCACTTCTTCTAATGCAATAGCACTCATTAAACATTCAATTACCAATTTGGTTGCTTTAAACTCCCAAATCTCAACTCAAATGACTAATCACACACAACAAATTCTCATCATTACTATAAATGTTATGTATATACATCCTATGCAGCACCACTAACTTATAATGATCATATCTCTGGACTTCGATATCCAAAAATTGCGTACTTTATATTGTTGGAAATCTAGAAGGATAAGCTACAACTACAACTTGCATGAAGACAATTTTTACTAATTCAGTGTAAATCAATACAGTTTTTCCCCTAAAGTTAGAATACAATTTTTACATTAATGAAAAGATTGAAAATGCAAAGTACAAAATTTGAGAGTCATAAGTCAAAAACACAATCATATTTCATTATCATCAAAAGATAATCGTTTTACAAAGTTTCAATGGCATTTCAAGCTACAATACATCAATTTTCCAAAATCCCTAAATTACACAAGATACTTGAATAATAATTGCTCAAAATGCAACTACAACCTTGTTTTACATAAATTACTCCAACATAAAACAAAATATGCAGATTCGGAGTGATGCCTTGACTCTCAGTCACTCGATCTCTTACTCATCACCTAAATATGGGACCCAAAGGGGGTGAGCTTAAAGCTCATGGGTAACAAGTTTATAACCGAGAAACAAGCAAAACCATTGAAATATTTATTTCCATTGTAAAATTCATATTGAAATCCATGTAACACATATTTCTCAAATTCAAAACTTATCAAACAATTCATAAAAATCATAAATCATGAATTCATCAAACTTGTCACAAATCATAAACACATAAGTACATCAGAAATGGTTTGGATAGTCCAAAACAAAACATACTACACATTTACCATAAGGGTCCTGTGTAGTCGTGAACAGAACGTACTATCACAATCCCACAAAATGATTTTTCGTAATCGTGAACTTGTCGAAGTCTATGAAGGAACTCCATGCCACTAAAGGTTAGGCAGGAGAAGCCGTTGGTCAAAGTGCACTTGACTTAACTTAGGGTACCATCACAAATCCACATAACATGTATTTCATGACTTGAAAACGGATTGCCCAAAATGGCACTTTTTTAAAAACATGATTTTCTTAACATATTGCCACAAAGGCATAATTCAGAAACATAATTGTCTATGAACATGAAATATTTCACATGCATTTCCATCAAATTCATATACCAAACATAAAACAGTTTCTCAAGTCATTCAAAAGCAATAATGCAACAATTATGAAGCAATTTGAAATCATTTTATTTTCTTGCTTTAAAAGAAAACATTCATGGCTCAGTACTCAATTATAAACATAAAGCTCACCTTGAATTTCCTTGCTTAATCCTTGCTCAAAGAGACCTCTCCCCTTGCTCCTCTTGCCTCTCTTGTCTCCCTTAAACATTGGCAAAAATCTCCATTCAATAGGAATTTAAATTGGAAAACCTAAAGAAACATATACATAAAATTGACCCTAGAATATTTAAACTCATGCATTTCCTAAGCTCTTTGAACCAAAATCCTTCCAAAAATCCAAAAAATTAAACATAAACTTACATTGAATCTTCACCAAACAATGACTTTCTTGGCTCCAATGGAAGCTCTAATGCTCCTCTTTCTTTTTCCCTTCTTGAACAACTTCAAAATCACTCTTTAAAATTAAGAAAAATTGAAACCTAACTTAACTTTCTCTTCTTTTCTCTCTTCTCCACCGAAACTCTCTTCTGCTCTCTTCTATTTTCATTTTTCTCTCTTCTCTCCCTCAATCCATGTTTTTCTTGTCCATTTAAAATCAAGACAACACTTCTTCTTCCAATTATGCCCTTAATGATTGAGAAATGTCCAATTTGTCCTTCTTTCAATGCCTTAAGACTTTCCAACTTAAGTGATCTTCCAAAAATGCCCCCATGTAATTTTACCACCTTAACACTTTAATTCAATTAACCTATGATATAAAATTTTACTCACATTAACATGCTAATTAACTCCAAAAATAAATTAACCTATCAAGATCTCAAAATTAATTTAAGTCATGCCTAACTCCTTCTAAAAATACAGACCTTTTCTGATCAAGTAATTGAAGGAATCTGATAACACTACCTTCTAGAAAAAAAATGTTTCTCAATGTCTTAAGTTTCTAATAACACCAAAATTATTCAATTTGGTTCAGAAATCTGAAAGTTATATCCTAAACAGTTTTGGACCATTCTTATGCTGAAACAATATTCTATACTCAACTTCCATCTAAAATTGGCAGTCTTAGAGACTGAATTGAAACTTGATTTCATCAACCAATTTATAGTCCCATGTCTCTAGTTTACTCTAAATAAAAAATAATCTCATTTGGATAACTAGAGAAAAATTTATGGCTAAAACACCAAAGCATACTCACTGAACATGTTTTAACTACATTTTTTAGTTTTTAACTTCCAACATTTCACATATAACCCATTTTATACTTAAACTATCTTTTCTACTTCATTTCAAATTCAAGAATTCTTATTTTTATTTACACATGACTAATTGCCAACAATTTCTTATTTAATAGTTCTAACTTCTAGGAAAATTTCGGGGTCCAATACTTCTATTTTCGGTATTACTTGTAGTACATTTATCTGATGTTCACTTCATATACTTTCTACCATAATTGCTCATCCAAAGAGAACATTCTAAAACAAATGTTTCTTCATTCTTTTTCTACTTGGATTTAGAAAAAGTTCCAATTTATCAATAGATAAGCCTTTTGAAGTCAATGGTTTTTGTCTAAAGAAGGTCCAAAGATTTAGTTTGAATTTGTTAATTTTATTTCATGCCTACCAATAACATATTTGAGCTTTCTTCTTCTTGTTATTATATATAGATAGATGATATGTTGTATATTCTAAAAGCCTTCCATTTTATAAATATAGTGAAAATGGTTGTACCTAAACTTATTACGATTAGTATAATTACAAGTTCTTTATTTGTAACTATTAGCATTTCCTAAAAAAATTGAATTAGCTTGTTATGAATAATGTTTTACAATAATAATGATGGATATGTTATATGCAAATATTACAAGAGAATGTAAGTTTAAAAATGGATATGTTATATATTGTTGGAATAAAATTTGTATATTGCATATTGTTGTACTAAGGTTATGAAATAAATAATGGGTCAAAAAGTGTCAACTCATTGCTCACTTATGAACTAAAATTCAACAGCTTTATGGCTTAAAGAAGATAATAGTAACTATAAGTTTTTTTTCATAAAGTGCTTTAGGCATGAAGGAATAATAACATAATCACCTCATTAAGGCTAGAGGATGGTAGTGCTATTTGTAACCAATCTCTGCTTCTGGAACATGCATTGGAATATTTAAATGTATGATTTTTGCTGAAGTATCTATTATGTTATTGATAATATCATTTAAATATATGCCTTTTGTTGACATATTTGACTTTATAAATTTTTGTGAATATGTATATAATGGATAAACATGGAAGCATAAGGTTTTTTTATGGTGGAAAGTTTGTTGTAGAGCTAGAGTTGAAATACGTTGATAGGGAATCAAGTATTTTTTGATAAGGTAGACCTATATTTTGTTAGCTATAAGCGAATATGTGAGATGAGGAAGGAGTTAGGATAGCTTCAAGTCGATTAGGCCTATTACAAAGAACCTAATTTTGAGTTTAGTGAGTCTTTGAAGTTGATTGAGTCAAATAAAAGTTGTCTACGGCTTATCAATTTGATTAAAATTAGTGAAAGGATTGATGTATATGTAAATCATATGTTAGAAACCCTATCATTTGTACCTGACATATTGCCTATATCAAAAGGAGAGGATGGGAATGCGGAGGGTGAGGAGGAAATTTGTGGAGCCATAAAAGGTGTTAGTATTGAAGGTGTTAGTTTAGGAGTTGAAGCAGAGGTGGATGATGATGGTGATGAGCATCACAATGGTTTTATACATGTTCAAATTCCTGATGAACACGAACCAGTTGAAATTGAGTTGACAAATTTTGGTAATTCTATTGGTAGTGATCAATATCCTAGCGAAGAAGAGCTTGATGAGGTGTTACTATTAGGCATAAGCCATCTGATGCTGAACCAAATTGGAGATTGGAATGGAGTTTAACTCTATAAAATAATTTAGAGAGGGTATTGTGAATTATATAGTGCGGACAAGCTACAATGTCAAGTTTGAGAAAAGTAAAAGACGTCAGATGAGAGTGAGATGTATTGAGGGATGCCCATGGGAGTTGTATGTCATTTGTGACAAGAATGAAGGGTGCTTTAAAGTGGTGACATACAATGATGAGCATAGGTGTTTTACAACCAACAATGGTTTCCGCTAAGCTCTTAATGAGACATTTTAGGGACAAAATACTTGAGAATGATAATTAAATGTTATTTACAATGATAATTAAAACATGTAGATGTCTATAAAATTTATTTATTAATTCATGCACCTGTATCTCTTTTTTGTAGTTCAAAAAGATTATAAATATGCTTTGATGCAATGAAAAGAGGATGGAGGCATTTGAGGCCCATCTTTGGTGTTGACAATTTTTTTTTAGAAAATTGAATTCCAAGATCAACGAGTGAGTGCAGTTGTGAAGGATAGGGATGGAGCTATGTATCTATTGGCATGGGCAATTATCGAGGTATAGAACAATAATTCATAGACTTGGTTTATGAGTTTGCTGGCTTCGGACTTGGAGTTGGGTAGTGGTGAAGGACTAACAATAATATCGTATATGCAGAAGGATTTTTTTATTAGTTGATTAACGAGCACATTATATTGTGTTAACTTTATCTATTCTATTGTTATAAGGATTGATTAGAGTAGTGCAAAACATAATACCATATGCCACTCATCATATGTGTGCAAAGAACAAATGCCATAATTGGAATAATTCGAAGGAAAAGTCTTATGAAAGGAATTTTGGAATTGTTCTTGATCAATATATGTAAAAGATTTTAACAAGTTGTTCAAAAGATTGGACAAAATCACACCTGGATGTGCATCATCATTGCTCAAATATCCAAAGGAGAGATGGGCATGATGTTACCAGTCCTTTAAATCTAAATGTCCCGTTGTTAATAACAACATGAGTGAAACATTCAATGGATGGATATTGCCGGCTGGAAGCCAACTATAAGCATCTAGAAACAATTAGAATAATGGTGATGAAGAGGCATACAGAGAGGAGACAATTTGCACATGGCTGGAAATCAGAAGTTACACCAAGGGTTGTGTAGAAATTAGAAAAGAATAAGAAAGATGCTATGCTGTGGAGAATTTTCTGGAATGGTCATGGAGCATATGACATTACCTAAGGTGATGCCGCACATATTGTGAGGATTGGTAGAAACCAATCATGTAGTTGTCAGGCGTGGAAGTTGTATTGATATCTTTACAAGTATGCTGTAAGTGCTATTTACCATTCGAAACAACGACCGGAAGCATATGTGGATGAGTGCTACAAGAAGTCTAAATTCATTACAGCGTATAAGTATGTTTGACAACGTATTAGAGGATCAATTTTTTGGCCTGTAGTTGATGATGAAGATTTAATAAACCCCCAGCCAAAAAAACCATGATTGGAAGACCTAAAATAGCTAGAAGGAGAGGAGTAAATGAGCCTCCTAAGTTATGAAATCTAAGCAAATCTTATAGATAAGGACAAGTAAAAAAATGTGGAAAATGTGGCAATTCTTGTCACAATGCTAGAAAATGTAACAATCATTCATCAACTTAACCAGCTTAGCAATCTCCAAAGGTATGACAAATTCTTTATATGTATTGCTTCATATATCTAATAATCATTTATGGAATTATTTGATTTATATTTATTAGGTCATTCATGATGTCTTCTCACAACCTGAACATATTGTTGACTAACAAAGCAATATTGTGAGTATATTTACTAGGAATGTCAATGGGCCGAGTCACTCCTGCTTGACCCATCCCGACGCGAGCTAGGGTGGCCTGTGACCTGACAGGCTAGGATAGGTAGGCCTGCGGCCCAGGCTGACTGGCCAGTGGCCCAACCTATGGCCCAGTCGGTCACAGACGGGTTGAGCCAACCCGATCCACCTTATATTTTTTAAAATAAAAATTTCAAGAACTACTTCGTTTTTGAAGTAATGATCGAGTTACAGGTAGGTTCGGTTTGTGGCTCGATCGAGCTGACCATGGTCTACCCGTGACCAGCCCGTGGCCCAATCAAGTTGAGCTAAAACCGAGTCGAGCTGGGACAAATTTGACATCCCTAATATGCAATCAACCATTATTGGTTTCTTTCAAGATTGAATATTGTTAGCAACATGTTTATTTGTAGGTTGGTAGCTCTTTGCATAATCATAAATGAAAGTTTGGAGACATTGATCCATATTCATTCAAATTGTCTTTCAAACCAAGAGGTTCGGGGTTTAAAGAACAACCTAGCATAACTTCTCAATAATTACAAACTGAACCAATGAGGCGGAGATCATGAAGAAATTAACTATTAGATGATCAACCTTCTCAGTCAAGTGCAAATAAGGGAAGCAATGTAGTTGACTCACAGATTTTACATTAATGTTGTCTATATAAATGGATAGATAGCATAACTTTTGTATATAAACGAATTGTGATGTAATCACTTTATTGATATTATCACTTTTATATATAATCACAATTGGACATGCTGCTCCAATTGTTTATTCTGATATCATTTTTGTATTTAATTATTTATGATGAGGCCATATGAAAAATTAATTCTTTAAAAGATTATAACTATTAGTTACGGCCATTGAAGCAATTTCATGAATAACAAAACAATAAAGAAAAATAATAGTGCATAATATACAAGTTCAAATGAGGAGTTTTCATTCTCATAACTCAAGTTTTTTAAAAATAGTATAATTTACTTTTACTTGTCTTGAACAAACCATATTTTTAAACTCATCATAAGTACAAGAACCACAACAATAATTAGTACAACAAATCTCAACTCATTTTTATCTTTTGAAAGTAAAAAATGTCTCCTTTAATTATTTTTATTTGCTCCTCCATTTTGAATGTCGAATGTGATTTAATTGTGCTTCGTTCAACCTCCTGCTTCAAACTATCTACTTTTTTCTTCATGTTATGAATTACTTCAATAGCTTTGTCATTAAATTTATCATCGTACTACTTAAAAATTCACATTTTCCAACATGAAATATCATTCATAATTATTAGGCAAAAACATTAAACATATATACAAATAATTTTAACTTATCAACAAAAATTAAGCTTACAGAATATTTAGGGCATCCATAAAATCTTCTTCCTGGGTTTGTTTTTACTCCATAGGGTTCGTAACACAGCACTTAAACCATAATAACACACCACATTATCATTATTTGAATCTAATATAGTGTTAGTTGAAGAAGTCCCGTCCATATATTTGGATAGTTGGTGCAAATTTATGTAAGTACTCTTACTTCTTCTTATCAAAGGTCGAAATAGTCTGTCAACATTCTAAAATAACTCTATATAAAAATCATTCATATATTTCATATATATTCAAACAATGTGTTAGGAGTAACAAGTGTCAATTGGCTTCACCAAATTCATTAAAATTTTCCTTGACCCCATTCCATTAATTTTCTTTATTAAAAATGTCACAAATTTTACATATGATTAACTTTCTCCATATAAAAAGACACAACACTTTAGCCTTTAGTCTTGTGACTACCCTAGAATATACAGAAATCTCTCATATTTCCATCTATGTTAGTCAAGATTTTCTAAGATATTCACAACTATATCAGGTAAGAAAAAATGTTCTAGATATAAAATAAGTCCAAAAATCCAATGCAAACTTTGGAAATAACTCTAGGATTTGATCAGATCCTCCTTTACAATCAGTTTAAACATCCATAGATACTCTTACCTTCTTAGATTACTTGAGGCTATCTACTATTCAACACTGCACACAAGATTTCGAGTGTAGCTTCTTAGACCTATTCTTAAAATGCTAATGATGCTCAGACCAATAAGATAGGAAACAAGTTACATGAGACTAAATAGGAACTTACAATAATTTTTTGACTTATACTTTATGTTTAGGCAATGATAAATTCAATATTGTATACGTTTCCTCTCTAGAATAGGTCTTGTTAATTATATTCCTTCTATTAAATTTTCATCAATTCTTCATGTTCCTAATTTTCCTAATAATCTATGGTCTCTTAGTTCCCTTACAAATGAACTTAATTGTAAAGTTGAAATTTATCCTATATATTTTGCATTTTGGGAATTGAGCACAGTGAATATGATTCGCTATACTAGATTGAAAGATGGTTTGTATGTGTTACATAGGAGTAGTCATGTCTTTTAAGACTCAAACCATGATAGGAGATTCATTGTCTACAAATCAATAGTTGATTCAATTACATAAGAGATTAGGACATCCATCGTGTAATGTTTTAAAAAGATAATAATAACCAAAGTTGTTTAAAAAGTGCAATTTCAATTTACTGTTTTTTAATGCTTATGAATTTTCCAAGCACAAAAGACATTCTTATCCTTTGAATGTCCTAAAAGTCTACTAGGGTGATGCAGTACTTTTAGCTATATTTTTTATTAATAAAATGGCTTTGAAATCTTACAACTAATATGGAAACACTGATAAAGCAACATAGTAGCATATAGTGAAAAATGGTTGGTGTATTGATCGATAATAAGTGGAGGCAGACTAGAGATCATAGACAAAGAAGACATTTTGAAAAGATACATTGATACTCACTTAATAAAGCTAAGGTCCATATTCAATCAATTTTATTTGGAAACAATATATAGATTGTTGTCATGGAAGAAGAAGACACACAAAGCATAAGTTGAGGCAACCCATAAGCACACAAACAAACAGATTTAGAGCACCACACAAAACATAAAAGGTAGATAACAACAAGCCTACCATGTTGAAATGTTGACCTCTAGATATAGACACCCGATGAGCGTGTGAGTTAAGTTGTTTTGTGTGTGTGACGACAATAACAATTGATTACGATCCAATCATCTGAGGAAGAACATAGAGGGATTAGGGATGAGGAAGAACACACAAGGAAGAAGAGGGAAGAAGTACTAGATAAGGGATTCTATGGGAAGAAGATGGCAGATTACGGGTTAGGGATTATAGGATTTCGATTAGGGAAGAAGATGGCAGATTAAGGATTAGGGAAGAAGAAAACGGTGCATTTCCATGTCTATACAAAAACTCTGCGTGTGAGGGAGGAGGGATTGGACAAAATAGTGTGTGTCCATGTCTGTCCCAAAATGTTGCAAGTGAGGGAGAAAGGCGATGGTGCATTTTGTTCATGGATGTGGGAACCACCTTCTTGACACATCAACATCGGGTGGGTCCCACATCCACAGAATTTTAAAAAATAATCCACGACATCGTGAAGGTGGGTCTCACATCCATGGAATTTTAAAAAATAATCCACGACAGCATTTAATGGGCCATGTCAACGGATGACTGACGGTTCCCTAACAACGTCAATGCACAAGGTTCAATCTGAACGTTTGGTAAATGTTAGGGTTCAATTTGGACATTTTGAAATGTTAGGGGCTATTTTGTACATTCATGAATACATTATGGGCTAATTAGCCCTTTTGTCTGTGTCATATACAATAAAGACCTTATCCAATTACCATTAATTTGTTCATATTTATATATTGGTTATTGAGTTTCAAACATACTAAATAAATCAATCGAGTTTATATAAAAATTATGAATTGAACTTCCAAAATTTCTATTATCCTTTCATTTTATTCTTAAAAAAATTTATTAGAGCCCGTTAAAATGAAAATAATTAAAGACTTTATTCAAATACCATTCAGTCGTTCGTATTTTCCAGATGTAATTATTGTTTTAAACCTAACAAATGACTAGTCGAGACTTTCTAAAATCCCGTTGTATTTTCATTTCATTCTTATCCTTTCTACTTGTTTCATCAGAGTCTTTAACATATATAAAATATATTAAATTAGCATAGATTATTAGTTTACTACCATTGCATTTGCCGTTAACCTTTACTTATAATTCAACCGACAACTATAGAATTCTTAACTATCAGTATACATGATATTGCTTAGCCCTAACTTAATAAAAATTATTCAATAGTTATACCTTTATAAGGCTCTTTACATAAGAAAGATTTGTATAATCAAATTGGAGCCTTTTTGGGTCAAAAGTTTATTTTGAAAAGTGTTCATCTACCATCAATTGTTTTGGTTTGTTCACATCAGAACCTAGTCATCAATTATGATTCAACTTAAAAATGAGAAAAACTACATATATATATTTAAGTAATGTTTCATAATAGAGGGTGAAGAGAGAGAATTTTTGTAATTACTAATTTAATCTTTAGTTTTATATATATCTTAGAGAACAAATTTCTAATCTTAAAAGTTTTATATGTTTACTCTTTCTAGTAATATACATTTTTAGAAAAAAGAAAAATAAAAGAAAAGTCTTGCATAATTGTCCAAATTGTAAGGTTATATGGAGTATGTCGCTACTTTTCACCGGGAGATCAAATTGTAAGGTGACATTGAGGCAATGGAGGGCTTTTCTTCGGTTATAGATGACAACTCTGAACAAATGAAGTTTTTGCATTTTTTGCAAACACAGCTGTCCTTGAATTTGCAAGGACGACTATGAAGTAAATCACACGTTATTACAATGCTTATTATACGATGTATAAATGCACAAGAAGGGGGTTGAATTGTGTATTTCCCCTTTTTTGAAAATCCTTCAAAATCGTTTTGTCAAAAGAAAAACTTGTTCTTTTCACGAGAACTACTGTAAATCAAAGTTAATTGTATTCTTCGAAAACTTGTTTGAAAACTAAGTAAAATCGAAACTTTGAACGATAAAAGAGATAAGCATAGAGAGAAGTTGACACAATAATTTTTATACTGGTTCACCCCAAACCGTGGGCTACGTCCAGCATTCAGATGTCTTTCTGAGATTTCACTATCTCTGAACAACTTTACAAGTATTCTTTCTTTTTTAGCCTCTTCAAGTCTCTTTACAGTCAGTATTCTTTTACTATTAGCCTCTGCAGGCTATCTGTACTACTTTCTTACAGAAATATGTTTTGAGCTTCGTTACAGTAAGATAGCTCTAGCTATTTGCACAATAAACTCTCAAGTAAGCTTTGAAACAATTGTTGTATGCGCGTATGTATGTGTCTGTATATGTGTTGTAACTTTGCAATCTTTGACTTCGACTCATATTTATAGCCTTCATCTGCAACTGTTTCTTGAATCTTGCTTCTTGAATCTTGAAAAAAATGGTTATTTAGTTAAGTTTTATAACTAACTCAAACTGATTCTTGATTTAGGCGTGATTTGCTTCCGTCTACTTTTCATCGTCTGCTTTTTCTTTCGTCTGCTTTTGGCTTTCGTTTATTTTTTCAATCTCCGTCTTCTTTTCAATCTTACGTCTATTTTTTTAATCTCTGTCTGGTTTTCAATCTTTCGTCTATTTTTTAATCTCCGTCTGCTTTTCAATCTTCCGTCTGCTTTTCAAATTCCTTTCATCTTCATTTAACAGATGCCATGTCTCACTATTTATAGGAATAGGTTGTAAGTATGCCTTTACTAACCTCCTCGGTGTATCCTTGATGATTATTGAAGTACCCTTGTAGTCATAGGTTGAACTTCTTCAATCAATCTGATTTCCAATGCGTCTTTCCCCAGAAAATCAGAATAGTTGTATGGAACTAAACTGAGTTCTTCAGATTCCTCCAATTGAACTTGTACTAAACTAAGTTCTGTTGATTCCTGTTGATGAACCTTAGTAGGAATAACATTTACCAGACTTAGTTCTGCTATTGTCTCTTGTGGAATAGCAATAGGAGTATTCTGCTTCTGACTAACTTCTGCTGATTTCTCTGGTAGAACAACAGTAGGAGTAGCCTTCTCCTGTCTTGGTATCTCAGCAATTGAAGTAGTCGTTTTCTGACTAACTTCCCTAGCAGTAGTAACACTGTTCTTATGACTAACTACCTTAGTCTTCTTCACTGCCTCAGTCAGTCTTGGAGTTTTCTGAGGTTGGGTTCTCTGCTTCTTAGACTCCAATGTTCTTTTCCTCTCAGTCTCGTTGGCCTGTTTGGCTGAATCTTCACTCAAGATCGAGACTAGAGATCTCATAGCCTTCGGTGCGCGAATCTCAGAGACTTCTTCCTAAGTAAGTTCTCTGGCTCTCTTTTCTTCTTGCTATCTCAGGGTTCGAGTCCTGGGTGATCTCTTCGCCTTCTTTGGAATATCACTCATAAGCTTCTCACCTTTTCTCTTCAAGACACTTTTGTTTATACTCCGAACTTGACTACTTTCTTTTTGAAAAATCATCTTTTCCGTCAAAACTTCTTCAGATGATTGTCTTCTCTCAATCATGGGCATTCTTGTACTAACTTGAGATTTAGAACTCTTTGTGAGAGACCTCTTATGTATCCGCTCCCCCTCATTTCTAGCTTTATTCTCAGAATCTGCTTCTGCTCTGTCCAGATTCTTCAAGCCCATTTTTCTTATAGTACCCGAGTCGATAACACTCTTAACAAGCACCATTTGTCTGATTCCTCTGTCAAGACGGACTCCAGACTCCCTGAAAATCCTTGTTAACAACATTCCGTATGGGTAGCTATTAGTATCCTTCATCCCCTTAACCATATACTGAAAAATCAGAAATGGTAGGTCAACTGGTTGGCGATTCAGCAGGTAGAATAGGCATTGTTCATCCAGAGTAGTCACCAAATGCCTTGAACCCGCTCTCGGTAAGACGCAGTTGAACAGAATCGCATGTAAGACCCTAGCCCTTGGTACCAGAGTCGAGGTCTTCCTCTCCATAGGGCCATTTTCTCCATACAATCGTCTACTCACTTCGTCTTCCTTTAAACTAACCTTTGTCATCCATCTAGCTTTGCTTGTTAGCTTCTCTCCAACAGATGGACATCCAGTCACCTTCTCGATCAACTCCGTTGTTACAATAATAGACAGTCCGTCTACTGTAGAAACAATAGCTTTGTCTACCATCTGCACATTCTTCCAAAACTCATACACTTCATTTTGATATACATACTCCCGCACCTGGAAGAACTTCCTCCAACCGGCTTCTACAATCTCTGGTTCGATATCCATATCATCTTTCCTCAGAGATTCAAAATCCACATGCCTTCCGTAGATCATTGCTTGCTCCATTGATTCTGAGTAGAAACTGAATTCGGTAATCTGTTCTTCAAAGGTACTTATTTTGAGCCTTAATTTCCTTCTGTTGTGTGCAACTTTTGATTTAATCTAAAGGATTTACTTATCTTTTTATATCCATGTATTCTTTGATAGATTTAGAGCGAAAAAAATTAAAAAGTCACAAAAATAAAATGCATCTAGAATAATATATGAAAATTGATAATAGTGTCCCAAATAACTAGATATGGGATATATGAAAATTGATAATAGTGTCCCTAATAAATAAATGTGGGCATATTTAGTAGCTGCTCTAGCATACTGGATTTAAATTTACTGTCAAACATCTTAGGATTTTTTAAATCCTATCTTGACTAGGTTTGGAGAGCAATCTAGGAGGTGTGATTTTTTGGGCCAAACAATTACAACAAGAAGATATTAACAATAACAAAATTGTGCAGTAAATTAATTATATAGGGACCTAATTGTAGGAGGAGAAGGAATGTTCATTTCCTTTTTTATACTTTCCAACTTCATTAAATTTTTGTTCGTATTTTTCTTTGATAAATGTTGGTATCATCTATAGCATTTACTGGCCAAGCTTATTTTTATCTTGGTTAAGAGAACTAAAACCCTTATAATTTCACCGATTGTGAGATAGTTAGGTCTTAATGCAAATTCTTTTATTTATTCATGTATTAAATTGTACTTCTATGCTTATGTGTTACAATTGCTTTGACTGATTTCTAGTGCGCATGATTAGTTTATTGATTCAAATAACAATCGTTAAATTAAATTTGAACATATAAATGTTCAATTCTTTTAATCTTTTTGGTGACCAAGAGTTTATAATTTGATGCATCATGAATTATTAGCTTATAGGAAGAGTATTTAACTAGATTAAACGTAATCATGGATGATATACTATCTTACTTCGTTGGCTTTTCTTTTCTTAAAACTATTGTTTAATTAAATTTTGAATCATATCTAAGGTTATTCAACAAATTAATTAGATTGTGGGTTTCTAGTTAGCTAAACGTAAGGAAAGATATGTATTGAGTACTACAATAAATATGTAACTAATAAAATAATTTTCTTTTGTATCTATGATTAATTGTAGTTTCATATGGTAGTTGTGAACATAGACCAAGATTAGTTTTACTAATACTTCACTTTTACTATGTATCGAATTTGATTTGTTAATTTCTATATAGTATATAAAACTTCTTGTTATCGTTAGTTGGTTTGATATGTAACATTTATCAAAATTAAGATTCTTTGTGAAGATGATCTTTACTTTCTTATATTATATTTATTTTATTGCAGAAATTTACGATTTAATTTAGATGCAGATAATAGCATCACAATTATATATGGATGATCAATCCCTTTGGGTCGAATGGATTCACATTAATTTTCACAAAGAAAGAAGCTTTTAGGTTGTTAAACCTAATATGAATACTTTTTGGACCTTAAGGCAAATCTTAATAAACCAAAGAAGGATGATAAGGAATATAATTAAATTTACTATTTGTAATGGAATGGAAGTCCTCTTTTTGGTATGATCATTGACATTCTCCAGGACCTTGTAATGGAAATTCTGAAACCTGATAATAATAACCATTAGCAATGGTCGAACCCAATGTCAAAGCATTTCTCTAATATTCGAAAAAGCCTCCCTGATTATCAACCAATTGAATCAGCTGATAACAAGATGAATTGGATCTTGTAATCTTCAAAACAATTCACCAATCTTTCATATTTTAAGTTGATTAGTGGTTCCAATGCTATTGTTCAATGGTATGAAATCATTTGGTTACCTTAAGAGTTTTCCCCAAACTAGTTTTATTCTTTTGATAGTGATCAAAGAGAAACTTTGGACCAATAATCAAATAACTTTTGTTTTACTGTTCAATGGAGGATGTTGTCTTCGCACTCAGCAAGTAAAAACACACATTCACTTTGGTTTTTTTTTTGGCTTGCAAATGTTATGAATGTTCAACTAATTTATTCTCTTCGTAACATGTAATTTATTGTCCAGTTGTGGGATTTATTTAATATGAAAAGAGAGGAATGTCAGGACCTTTAATCAAATAAAACAATTTTTACCAAAATGCTGACTAATAGGTTGAGAGTTAACACTTATTAGGGTATGTTTGTTTTTGTATTTTAGTTTTATTTTTTTGTTCTTATTTTTCAAATTCAATAAAAAGCATTTTTTGTTTGAGTTTGTTATATCTATTTTATTTTTAATTTTATAATAAATATAAATATTTTATTTTATTTTTATTTTCATTTTATTATAGTATGAGGCACCTTCAACATAATAAATATTACTAATTATAAAATATTAATTTATAAATGAGAACTAAAATTAATATAATTATTTATTTATTATGATTATTTTATGTTAATTTTTTAATTTAAATTAATAAACTATACTTCAAATTTAAAATATCTTTAAATCAATAATTACAAATAAAATTAGTTTTAAAAATTAAAATATATATTAACAAATAAATATTAATTTATAAATAATTTTTATTCATTTAATAAAATCTAATAAATTTCTATTAATATCTATTAATAAAATTTGTATGAGATTAAATAAATTATTAATTTATTATTTACCAAAAGATTATTAATTTATAATTTATTTATTTTTAAAAATTTTATATTATTTAATTATTATCAATAATAAAAATATAACTAACTCCAATTAACAATAAAATAAAATTTTATTTTCTAAAAGTAAAATAAAATAATCATAACAAAAGTTAGATGACAAGTCCGATCTTGCCTTTATAATTAAAGCTTTTGCATTAGTTGTCTAATCTTTATGACATGTTTGGTTCAATGGCATTGGTATTCTATTCTTACTGTATTATTAAAACTTAATTATTCCTTTGTTTGGTTAGATTAAAATACACATAATACCTAATCCTAAGATTAGATATTCCATAACTTTCAGCAATAGCTAATGATCATCTCCACATGTCTTTAGCTATTTCAAGAATAAAGTGATTTGTCCATGACTTTTTTATCCTTCACTCCATCTTGTGTTTCTTTTTTATTTTCAAAATTAATAATAATAAAAAAAATTTTATTTTTATTATTATTATTATTATTATTATTATTATTATTATTATTAATAAAATTAATAAGAATAAGGAATTTAATAATAACAATAAAAATAAATAAAATTAATTAAAATACTAAAGTTAATAAGAATAAAAATAAAAATAAGTAGAAAATTAATTATTATTATTATTATTATTATTATTATAAGAATAATAAAAATTAACAAGAATAATAAAATTAATAATAAACACAATAAAAATAATAAAAAAGAAGAAAAAGAAGAAGAAAATTAATAATAATAATAATAATAATAATAAATTTAATAATAATAAATATAATTAATGATGATGATAATAATAATAATAATAACAATAATAACAACAACAACAACAATAATAATAATAATAATAAAAAAGATATTTTGATCATTTTGTTAATTATTACTTTGTCATTCTAAGTTCATATTTTCAAATAAATATTAACATAAAAATTCTTTATCAGTAAATCAAATAAAGTAATACTTATTATATTCTACTCCTTATCTTTTCTATTCTTAAGAATAGCTATTTTAGTTCTTATATATTCCAAAATTTAAGCCAAACATATTCTCAGTGGATCAGGCTTTTGATTGTTCCGTGACAACTCCTTTCTTGCAGTTGTGTTCTGAAGAATGATTTTCTTTACAACGGAATGAGTTCTTTCTTCTCTTATTTCTAATTTTGTGCTATTTAACTTTTTCTATATATTTATATAGACTCAATAGAATAAAGCATGAACTACTTAATAAGAACAAAGAATCCGCTCCCGTTTAGGACCCTACTATTGTAATTCTTCCGTCCATAATTCAAATCTTTCAAAAAAAAAGATTTTAAAAGAATTTTATTAATATCTTTCAAATATATGTGCTAGACGTTAATAATCTCCAATTAGAATATGGTTGTAATTCTTCCGTCCATAATAATATTTAAAATATTAATCAAATACTGATCGGTACTGTAAACTTAAAAAATGAAAGGAATTTTTTCCAAAAAAAAAAAATTACCACCCTTCCCTCCAACTTTTGTAAGCTCTTTCTCACTCTTACATACTCACATTTTTTGTTTCTCTCTCGTCTTTGTCTTTGATGTCTCCCTCCTAGACAACGAGGGGTAGACTAAGTGGTCCAGATTCCTCACTTAAGGCTCTCCTCTTCAAGGAGGTCTTGAGTTCGAGTCACGTCAAAGGAGGAGAAATAGGCATGTTTTCTATTAATGATCCTCTAGCCATCTGGGCAAAGCTCCTTGATCGGATCAATTACAGACGTCTCGCTTCCAGCAGCAGTGTGGGAGTTGGAGCTGCTAGGGAACCTGGGGGCTGATGGGAAGCTGATGCTGAGCAGAGGGAGCCAGTAATCAATTATCAGTTGAACAATCTAGAGTGTGTGAAGCCTCTTTGTGCGCATAAGTGTACAGGCTATGTAGGAACCTGAGGGATCTTGGAGTTCCAGATTTACATCCTCTAGGTTCTTGGGGTGGGGTCGTAAGGGCTTAGGATTAGTCTAACTAAGTCAGGATACCTAATGTAATTAAAAAAAAAAAACTACCGTCTCTCCTCACGTGTTGCTATAGCTGACCACTACTCTGCGATCATCTTTTCCTCACGTTGCCTATGTAGCAGTGCCCAAACCAATCGCACAAGCCTCCACAACCACCCTACCCAGAAACAACCTTCTTCTTTCAGACTAACCTTGACCCAAAGGAATGAAGGTTGAGACAAAAAAGCACAACAAAGGAAAAAAGCGCGCCAGAGATAAAGGTGAATGAAAGAAAATTGGTGGAAGGCAAGGGGGAGAACAAAAGCTAAAGCAATATCCTCTCCTTCTAAAGTCATTGTAGTTTACTGAAAAAGTGACCCGTGATTTAATTATATCAATTACGTACATGTAGTGTAAAAGATGTTGGAATTATGCCCATGACCCGATCATTATGTAATAGATTGAACAATTTAGTTTTGTTATTATTAATTTTGATTAATAATATGGCAAATGATTTTATTATCATATTACGTTTATTGTTTATTATT
>JANTPM010000002.1:15283885-15299706 GCA_025434745.1 Erythroxylum divaricatum
TAATAATAATAATAATAATAATGGGGAATTTAATAATAATAATAAATATAATAAATTCTCTGCAATAAATTTAATAATATTAAGAAGAAATTTAATAATAATATTTTACAGTAATTATAATAATGGAAATAAAATTAATTAATAAATTTAATAATAATAATAATAATAAATAAATAAATAAATAAATAAATAAATACACATAATAATAATAAGGAATTTAATATTGTTATGAATAATAATAAGCATTTTTAATAATAAGTAATATACTGAAGTACAAAACTAATCATAATAATAACATTAATTAAATAATTAAGAATTATAAATTTAAAAATAATAAAAAGAAAATTAAGCATAAGAAGGAATTTTATAACATTAATAGAAATAAATTAAATGAAAAATTAAATAATGACAAGGAACATAATCATAATAATCAAAATAAATACATTTAATAATAAAAAGGAATTTAATAATAATAATACTACTAATTATAGAATAATATTACTTAAAAAGGGAGGAGGATAGGCGATCTCGTAATCGCGATGCCGTAGGATCGACAAACTGGTGATCCTTTGGCAGTCTATGGCGATTGCGTGATCGCCTCCTCCTTTTTTAAGTCTTCTTCTGAACAATTATTATTATTATTGCTAATTTCTTATAATTTGTTATTTTATTAATTATTTTAAGAATTGTTATTATTTTTGCTAATTTTATATTCCATATTATTGTTATAAATTTTATTATTATTATGTTTCTTTAATTATTCTTATTAATTTAATTGTTTTAAATTATGATAATTATAAATTCCTTATAAATTGTTAGTTTATAAATTATTTTAGGAATTATTATTATTATTGCTAATTTTATATTCCTTATTATTATTCACCATTATAATAATAATAATTATTATTATGTTTCTTTAATTATTCTTATTGATTTAATTGTTTAAAATTTTGATAATTATAAATTTACTATTTACTATTATTCTTATTATTATTTAATTATTTATTTACTAATTATATTAAATAATATTATTAAATTTATTATTATTATTAATTTTATTCTTAATAATAATAAGGATAAATATATGTTTATACTCTTCATCAAGATAAAAAAAATTGAACAAACAAACAAAAATTACTTGTCTTTTAGAATAAAGACAAATAATTAATTATGTACGCAAATGAAAAATAAATAAAAAATATTTTACTATATACGTTATATAAAAAAATTTCGTTATCAGTAGAAGTGGAATAGTTAATGGTTGTGGCTTTAAAATGGCTTGTACAGGGAAGGACCTAGATATGTCTGTGAAATTTTAAACAAAAATAACGTCGTTTTAATGTTGAATAGAGTAAGACATGCTAATATTAAACAGAGGATTCGTACTCCTCGTATATATGGTAATTAATGTCTTAAGGATTTTATACTTTTAATTAATATTATAAAATTAGACCAAAATTTGAATTTTGAATTTAATTTATCATAAAAATTATCTTCCTCCAATAAGGTCAGTAAAGCTTTTTGCATTTTTAAATGAACAAAAAGAAAATAAAACAAAATTTAGTAAGTAATAATGTTCTAATTGAAATTCTATTAACAACAAAAATATAGTTTCTTTAAGGGTAAAAGAATTATAAGTACACTGGAGACAAATTAGCTAAGTATTAAAAAGTGTTGCACTTATTCGAGTAATTTAAAATATGGATAAATTACATTTGTAATGATATCTAAATTGGTTTAGTGAATCCCTGTAGCATAATTTTTATTCAAAATTAGTGCTATGATAACAAAATTATTAGTGTTAAGAGTTTGTGATATTAAAATGAAATGACTATTATAAATTAATCTTATTGGGAAGAGTATTAGCATAAATAATTTGATATTTTCCTTATATAATGGACATTTTTGTTAGGACATTAATAATAAAAAAGAATAAATATATTTGCAATAAATTGAAACTTTAAATATTTGATTGATATAGTTTATAATTATATCTAGTATTATAAAATTAGATAAAATTCTATATTTAAATTATAATTTACCCAAAAATATATAATTACTTAATCCAAAATTATTTTGAATGAGTTCTAAGTATTCTCTAAATTTTTATCACCGGTTTAAATGTACCAAAAATAGAATACCTACGCTTAGAGTTGTTCAAAATTATATTAGGAAATATCGAATGTTAAACTTGTTATCCCAACAGTAAAGGATTATCTTACAACATGTAAACATAAAGGGGTCAAATATGATTGATGTTGCCATTCCAATTAGATTAATAAAGTTTATATATAACAATTAAGATAATTTCTTTTTTCTTTATTTTTGAATTTATATTGACTAAACATAAATAAATTAACTAACTTATTTATTCCGTAAGTTTAAGTCACAAAATTAAATGATTTAGATTTTAACAAATAATTTGAATAATTAGTTTTCATATTAAGTCCAATTCTACCTATCGACTTTATGACAAACTTTTATCCAATAATAAAACCCAAATTGTTAAACTCCAATATTGATTTATTGTTAACAATATATCTATCAAAAATTAATTTTTTGTTTAATGTTTTGATGTAATTTTTTAATTATATGATTAATTATAATATTTTAAATATTTTGAATTGTTTTAAATTTTATATTTGCATGATAATTAAATAATCTTTTTCATATTAATTGTGGTTATTATTTATATAAGAAAATAATATTGATAAAATCAATAAATTGTTGTTTTAAATTTCTATTATTATAATTTTTGAGAAAAAAATGATACAAAATTATAAAATATACAATACAATATACTTAAGGACTAATTGACAATTTAAAAATAATTTAGAAACTATTTCATAAATTAAAAAATTACTCAAAACGATACTCGATATTAACTATTACCGATACAATACCGTATTGTAACTAAATTCAATATTATGGTCATTACCCAGTTGAACAAGAAGTTTTTCTAAACCAGAATATTCGACGGTAAACTCAATTAAACTTAATACTTATGTTCATGCTTGATCGAATTTGAATATAAAAATCCAAACTTAAATTCAAACTCGATAAGTATAACCCATTTTACAGTCAAACACTCGGTTTTGTTTTCTTGAAAATAACTTTTGCGGTAGAAAAAATTTTTTATTCATCCTCCAAAAGCTGAACCAAACATACACTTAGCATACGAATCCCAGCCGAATTCAAACTCTATCAACCTAACCCGAATTCAAACTCGATCAACTTTACATCCGAATGCAATTCCTAAGCTCTCTGGCGTGAAGACAATTTACCTTTTCAACCCACCCACTAGCTGGACCAACCCCAAAATCAGGCTTTTCAAAATCTACGTAAGGGGGCTGAAAGAGTAGAGAGTAGCTGGTAAGCACGCGAACGAAGGTCTGCGTAGTCTTTGTTATAGGATGAACTTTACCTTCTCTGGTTACAGCGATTCATAAATGCAAAATAGGGCCAAGTCCATGCGTCTATTAGGAACAACATAGTTGTTAATCTATCAAAATTACCACCACTTTTCCAACGATCGGAAAAGCCATAGAGCACCACAAGAAGTTACCTTCCATGTTAGTGTCTCAACAGGAGATCGGTTTCATGAAACAAGCTTCACATACGGATATTTCATGATATCAAATAATAGCATATTGTAAGTTTTGAAATAAAATATGTTCCATTCCATTATCTATCTGATATATTTTATTAAAAAGCACCAGTAAGAAATTACCTCCAAGTACTTAGGAAAATAAATTAATTAAGAATTGCATCTACTATCATACAAATGCGGGTGGATCACAAAACATAGCATAAGCATAAAGCCACCAGAAGAGTGGAGTCTGTGCTTAGCGCCTCCCAGACGCCACTGATTCAGCAGAGAAGAGGTGCTTTACTCGTGAAAGAATTGAATCCTGTGCAGGATCATACGGGTGGTCTTTTGAAGGAATCTCCAGAATTGCTGGAACTGGCTTATTATAGCTATCAACCAAAAACCTTATCATATTTGCAACCTAAAAATCAGAGTGCACAAAGAGTGATGAGTCGATCTATGGTTTACGAGTATACATATAACTTGTGGCATGAATTTGTAAAACGTCTACATTTTAGGTTGCTCCAATTGGCAATCCAAACATTTAATCTATGTCAAATGAGTAAGTCTAAATACTAAGCCCCCAACAAAAATTGGTCAACAGTATCCAATGTAAATGATGATAATTCCATAAATGCAAAGTTAGGCAACTAAGTACGGTTCCGATGTAATGTATTCTATAGAAATGACGTCAAGACAGCGAGTAAAGAAGCATGAGCTCAGAAATGAGTTATTAAACAGCTCTTTGATCAAATCTCAAGGTACTCCAGTTACATTAATCACATATCGAATCTTCCCACTATTGAATTCAACATACGTGTTTCACATTTCCAGTAATATAGGTATATATATATTAAGGAAAAGGGCATTCAAGAACAACTTTGTGTATTAAATGATGCATGGGAAACATGTAGTAATTTCAGATATTAACAATTACAAGTCTAAGAAGCAGTTTTCACTTAAAAAAGTTCATGAAATCATGTAGAGACTGCAAAAGGGGAAACTTACATATTGGCTTATCATCACAATTGCAATATCCTCCCTTGTTGTGAACTCTTTAAATGCATCTTCAATTTGCTTAACAGTTGTCTCTAAGAGAACAAACAAATAAAGTTAATAAGAAATTAAATAAAACTCAATATAACTAAGAGAAAAAAGTAACTACTTGAATTCTTTATATGACACCATTTAATCAACCTCAGACATTATATAACGGATCTTAAAGTAGTCTCACAAGTTCTTGTTTCCATGAATGGTGACATAGGCTCATTCAAACTATAGTTTCCTCATCTACAGATCACTCTTCACATTGTATAAAAATATCTGCATTGGCTCTAAGTATTTGAAGTACAAGAAGTAGAAGAAAAACTTTAAACTAGCTTTCTACAAGAGATAATTGACAACATGGCTAGAACTCTGAACAGTTATATATTTATTCATTTCCATTTTACCCAAATGATTATAGAAAACACAGACTGCAATAGAAAATCAGGTGTATGTATTTATACTTCAGTCTTTTTCATGTTTTTCGTTATCTCTACACAGTGCCTGTTTGAATTATAAGCTGAGGACGTAGAACACTTTCCAAAATCAAATAGGTAAACCATAAAGTTTGAGCCCAAAAAGGAAAGTTTAGTATATAAAAAGAATTATTTCCTTCTAATCCACTCAGGTTCAATTCCTAAAACAGGAAATATCTACCACTATTTTATATATTAGAATCATTTATGTCAACTATACATTAAATAAAAGTAAACACACTGACTCACTCTGCAGACACTATGAACTTCTAGTCTTACAACATTACACAATCTCTCAAAAGGTGGAGCTCATCCAAATGTGAGGCACAAGAGGAATGAAGAACTATGATGAGGTTGTAATTAGAAAAAATCCATGTTGTATTAACTAAATTATGACTAGCTTGTAAGAATATATTGGTTGAGTCTATCTCAATTATGCATCACTCAGAAAAAGAATTCATAAATCGAAACCATACTCGAATCAACAATAAGATAATTTGTCTTCCTTCGCAAGTCCACATTTCCCACTCCAGCGAGTAAAAATCCAACGACTGTATCCTATATGACAGCAATGAAATATCAGGATTACTAAAACTGATGGCCTATTCATAGTTCAGTGAGTAATTGGCAGAAAAGAATGTCCACATGTATGTTTTAAATGATTAGTGTATGGTACGTGAGGACATATTGCATGCTGACAGTGAAATCTACAATTGCACAATGATGAAGCAAACACCTAAAGTATCATTTTGTTACAAGGAATCAGACAATCAAAACAAGAAAAAGGAGTCAGAATGAGTCCCGGAGGAATTGTAATCAATTGAATCGGAAAATTATGTTCAGTAGAAACAATTTTGGAGATAAAATAGATTAAAATGGGGGGTGGGGGTTGCACGAGAAAGAAAGAAAGATGTCAGGCCAACTTTGCTTCAATAGGCACACCGTGACTAGTAAATATCATCACGTACTCATCCAATATCCCATGCTTGTGTGGAAGCTTGTATAAACAATGTCGTCATCTAAATGCAAATGAAACATGTACACAAAAAATTCACTGAACTTTATCCACAAGCATGAGATCTCTTCCTCTACCCTCCACTAAGCCCCTAATTCAGTGGAAGCAACGAAACAACAGAAATTGTATAATCACTCACAAACAGAGCTCAGATCAGTTCAGCTCCAGTGAGGAATGCGGAAGTGACCACAATTTAACACAGATGCGCATATCAAGAAAAATATGTGAAACAATAATTGCTCTACAAGATTAAGAAAAACAGGAAAATAACTGGCCCTAAAAAATGCTTGCTTACCTCATCTGCGATCATTGCAATGAGGGCAGAGTTGCTAGTACGAATTTGAGTTTTGTTAGCCATTCACTACAAATCTGCACTCGCTAAAGAACCCAAAATAAGGAAATAGTAAATTAAGACTGCATCCACAGAATTTCCAGCAAAGCAAACACCTTTTAGAAGATCGTAGAAACATGCTGTCCCTAATTTACATAAACCAAATTTACAACACATGCAGTCTCAGCACAAGCTTGTTATCACAGTTCAAGAATAGGAGACTCGCTGAAGGTAACTTTCAAGTATCATAAGAAGCAGCAAAAGATCGAGCTTAGAACTAAAGGGCACCCAAATGAAACCAGGGGAAACATGAAATAAACCCAGAATGCAAGAAATAAAATAAGATAAAATATTTATAGAAATGATATAAAGTATGAACCAACCAAGCAGTAACAAAATCTTGAAGAGGAAAGACAAATCCCAAAGCCCAACAGAAGAAGAAATAAAGAAATGAAGAAAAAAATCATAAATTGGTATATAATCGGGAAACAACAAGTCTTGATCGCATAAAAATTGAGGAAGATTTAGTTTGATTTTTCCAAGGAATCAGATTTAGATCCGCGTTTCCATGTAGAAGGAGGAGAGAAATGAAGAAACGAAACAAAGATTGAAAAATGAAATTCAAGTGACTGTGATAGAGGACGAGGATTACACCAAGCTGTAGATGAAATTGGACACTTTCTCTCGCCCCCTGTTCTCACCAACAAACCAAACGCTTCTTCCTTCTTAAATCAATATATGTGAATAACTCCAATCAAAATTTGTTGAAAACGTAATTAATTTATAAAGGAAAATTTTGCAAAATGAAATTCATGTCTTAGGCAGCCGGCCCGTGGTCTAGGGCCGGGTGCAAGGCCGAGCCGGATCAATATTACAAAATAAATTGACTTTAGTCTTCTTAGATTAGACCTAACCAATAATCATACTTATTGTCGTCTATGGTCAAAATTAATTTTTTGCGAAAATAAAAAAAAAGTGAAATTATTGTATTTTAACTTTAATTATTTTAAATATAAATATATAAATGTAAAATTACGTAGTAAAAGGAAATAATTCCCTTTTAAAGTTTCAAAAAAATTTTAAAATTATTTTATTTTAAAAACTTTTCTATGGTTCAATTTTTTTAAACAATATATTAAAAAATAACAATCAAATATAAATAACATAAAATCGTACTTATTCAATTTTTAAATTAAAACAAAATTAATTAAATTTTATTTAAAATAATAATTTATTATAATTATTAGATTTAAGAATTTAATTAAACTACAATATTACGTTTTTGTTATTACTTTTAAAGAAAATTTAAAAGATTTTTTAAAAAAATTTGAAATTTAAAATTTAAATATAGTTCACCCAAAATTTTAATTAAAACTACTCGTTGCAATAATGTGTATATTTATTTATAGCTTGACCCAGAAACGACCGTCTCGTCCTTTTTCGTTTCTTCTCTTCCCCTTTGCTCTGGCAGCTGATGGCAAATCCTACTACATCCAGATACAGTCTGTAATGCATCACAAAGCCCTTAAAAGTCCAAAAATACTCCATCCGTTACACCCATCTCTGTCTGTCTGTCTGTCTGTCTGTCATGGATTCTTCTGCCAACGCCGTGCCTCCATTTCTCAGCAAAACCTACGACATGGTGGATGACCCTTCCACCAACGCCGTCGTTTCTTGGACCAACAACAGCAATAGCTTTGTGGTCTGGAACGTCCCCGAGTTTCAGAAACACCTTTTGCCCAAGTATTTCAAACACAACAACTTCTCTAGCTTTGTCAGACAACTCAATACTTATGTGGGTACACCTTTTTCATATTTCATTCTTTCATTTTGTTTGGCTTTTCTCTCTTTAGATTAATTGGTCGTCCTTGTAGATGCGAAATTCTAGGGGTGAGTTCGTTTTGTGACATTTTCACTTCTACTGAGTCCATTCTCTGTTCTGTTGTGCTTGGGATATGCTTTCTACTGGTATTTTGTGGAAGCTGTTGCTTTCATTTGTAGAAGACCAGATGTTGTTGTTAGGAAGGCGATTCTTTATGTCAATGGAAATTTTTTTATCAAGAGAGTTTGAAATTATTGGACGGACTTATTTGGTTCAACAACTAAATGGAGCACCCTTTTGAGATTTTAGAATTGCTGTTGAAATTCATACGGTGTCGGTTTTTAATTTACATGTTTACTGGATGTGAGCCTGCGTAAGCTAGTGATGTTAACCGGCTCCAAGTCTAAGAACTGCTTGGAGGAGCTTGACAGTTAAATAGTTTTATTTCTTTGACTGATGTTGTTTATACTCCATACTCCCAAGTTATTTGGTTTTTCCTTTTCCTGCAAAACCATATTTGGCTATGTCGCGGTGTAAGTGTTTGAGCGCGTCCTTTCAATCTTTTCGTTTCCACTTCATGATGCTCAAGTCAGGTCCATGACTCCTTTTTCACCATATATAATTGTTTTGGTCAATGGTTCCTTCCTTCTTTTTTTTTGGGCGGAACATCAGAATTGGAAATCTGTACAAACAGTCCTCATCCCATGTACCATTCAAGATTGGAACCTTGGGTAATGGGGAGGTCTGTTGGTGGTTCTTTAAGCTGTTCTGCAATTCATGTCAGCATGGCGTGTGAGTTGTGTTAGCTTTTCCTTTTCCCTCCCCATTTCATTTCACCAGTATATGAGTTCACGTGTTATGCAAAAGAGGTGTAAGTCTATAGAAAAAATAAATTGGAAAATTTAGTCAACCACAAGCCTTAATTTGGTGGAATGTAAAATGACAATTGAGTTGACAGCAAAGACAACAATTATTGAAATTTAAATTATGTTAGGATTCCATATTAGATAGAAAGTGGTAGTAAGATAACTGTGTTATTCTAGTTTAGGATATGTTATTCTATTTATATAGGACTTAAAAACTTACAAAATTTCTATTAGAATAGGATTTAAATTTGTTATGAATCCTTTCGTACTAGAATAATAGTTCTAAGAACTTCTCTATAAATATGTGTAATCAGCACTTTATCAGGAAGAGAACTGGAATTTTTCTACCAAATTTGAGTTTTTAACTAAAAGGTGTGATACTTTCTTCTACGAGTGATTTTTAGACCCTAGGAGCAATTCTTATTTTTCTACCCTCTGTTGTTTATGTTCCTTACTACATTCTAACTTAAAGTTCTAGCGATCAAAACCCTAAATTCTAGCGACCAAAACCCTAAATTCTAGCCATATTAAACCTTAAAATCCTATTCTAAAATTTTCAGCAAATAAACCCTAACAACCCAACAATACCTAATCTAAAATTTTAGAATTCCAAGTTAAAATCCAAACCTAAAACTTGATATTCCAATAGCTTAATCGCATCCATATTTCCTAATCTTGTAAGTTTTAGCTACTAGTTAATACTAATTCTATTTGTCCTACATCAACATGTCGTCTACGAGAATGAATGTTTTTTCTCATGTAGGCTTCATGTAGTAGCTTAAAAAGCGATTGATATGATCGCATTGAGCAAAAGGTGATTAGGCAACGTCTTTGGAGGAACACTAATCCTATTTGTTAAACATAGATGGTAAGGGTTGAAGAAAATACTAAACTTTGTAAAATCTAATACAGGCTTAAGGACTTGAGTCATTTAACTATAACATTTGAATTATAGGTTCTTGACTGATTTATAATCAATAGAAAGGTTGTATATTGGTGTGGTTTGTCCTTGCCATCCGCTATCAAATTTACTAGTTTTCACATTGATCCTTTGTGTTTATATTTTGACCTTGCAGGGTTTTAGGAAGGTGGATCCAGATCGCTTTGAATTTGCAAATGAGGGGTTCTTAAGAGGGCAAAAACACCTCTTAAAGAGTATAGCTAGAAAGAAACATGTTAATTCACATGGTAATCAGGCACCTCAAGTGCAGAGTTCCTCAGTTGCTGCCTGCGTTGAAGTTGGTAAATTTGGACTTGAGGAAGAGGTTGAAAGATTGAAGCGTGACAAAAATGTCCTTATGCAGGAGCTTGTTAGGTTGAGGCAGCAGCAACAATCTACAGATCACCAATTGCAGACGGTTGGACAACGTGTGCAGGGGATGGAACAGCGGCAGCAGCAAATGTTGGCTTTCCTTGCAAAAGCTATTCAAAGCCCTGGCTTCTTAAATCAGCTTGTACAGCAGCAGAATGATAGTAATAGGCACATTGGTAGGGGAAGTAAGAAGAGGAGACTTCCCAGGGAGAAGGAAGAAACTTCTGCTTGTGAAAATGGAAATAATTCAATTAATGGACAGATTGTGAAGTTCCATTCTTCTATGAATGAAGCAGCAAAAGCAATGCTGCATCAGATTCTAAAGATGAACCCTTCACCTAAGCTGGAAACACCAGTAAATAGCTCTGGTCAGTTGCTGATTGGTAATACTCCTTCTTCCAGGGTCTTAGGAACTGGGAGTACTTCAAATCGCACCTCAGGTCTGACACTTTCAGAGGTTCCAACTGCTTCTGAGCCATCATATTTACCCATTGATTCGGGTTTTCCTGTCAGTCATGCAACTACTGTTATTTCGGAAATCCAGTCTCCATCTTGTTTGGCAACCTGCCATGCCGAAACAAATTGTGCTACTACAAAAAGCATACATACTTCTGGTCAAGATAAATGCATTTCTGATTCAACTGGAATTCAAGGAAATATTCCTGGAATCTCCACTGCCATTCCTAATGCAAGTGTTGTCGGATCTGGGATTGGGCATGCAGAGTATATTGATCCATTGTCATGTGCATTGGATGCAACAAGTCCTTTAGAAAATGAGGCTCTTACTCTTGATCAGAATATGGATGTTCTTGTGGAAGGTATTCCTAAGCTTCCTGGCATTAATGATGCATTTTGGGAGCAGTTTCTTGCAGAAAGTTCATACACAGATGATGCAGATGAAATTAATAGCAATGAACAGGAGTTGCTACCTTGGCAACAAAATGAGTGGAACAAGTTAGAACAGATGAATCATCTTTCTGACCAGATGGAGCTTCTTACATCAGAAGGCAGGAGCGCGTGAAAGTCTTGTCAATTGTACATAAGTTTTTGCTCTGCAAAGGTAACTTTTAACACCATTTCTGACGACAGTGGGAAGTCTACGAGTTCTTCCTAATGTCTTGGATAGTTATCTAGATCAGGCTCACCCATTTCAGCTTTGAGCCTTGATCTCTATTTCTAAAAGCCAGCATAAGTAGGTTTGTCCTAATACAATGTTTGTTGCCAAAAGTCGGGGGCTATACTGGAAGTATAATTTTTCCCTTGATTGTATCACAATGTAAATGCATATGACGAAAATATTTTGCCATGCAGAAACTTTCTTCCCATCTGCCAAAAGTAGCTACATGTGCATGACTATATGACAAACGATTTTTTATAGTTTGAAATGTATGTTTATATGTACAAATTCATACAACACAAAAGCTTCCAACCATCTTTCATCCATTGCTACTCTGGTAAAGATGTACGTGATTTACAATTTTGGCTGCACATTTGTTTCGCTGGTTGTGTTGAAGTGCAAATAAGTATGGCCCTCATCATGAACTCGAACATGATGAGACTTGAACGAGAAAAATATGGTATTGCTTTGAAAATTGCTTCTCTGATTCTTTGCAGTGTTGGGGTACTGCCCTGCTGAGCAGACAAAGCTTTTGTTCAATGAGAGATTCAAGACAAGTTCTGTTTGATAAACCTTCTTTCACCTTTAGCGTGTGTACTGAATTTTTAAGTTTGCTTCTTAGAAATGCATACATATATATAGATAAATAGATAGCTAGTATTGCAAAACTTGTTAAAGGTTTAGATGTCTGTCTTCCCCACCTACTGGAAGTTTACAGGCTTACAGCAATAATGGATGAGACAAGGCTCGAAATAGTATGATATTATATTAATGCAGCTTAATTTAAGTAGAGCAATTTGCAATTTCAAGTGGAAATTAGTTTGTTGGTGAATGATGGATATTGGAATATTTTACTAATTTTAGGGGAAGTTCTTCAATTGATCTAACAATAATTTTTGTATTTAAATATCTGGCCCTTTCTTCAACAATAGTTTGTCATTTTTCTTGGCCAAGTCGAACTATATAATGTTAACAGTTAACTACTCTTCTTCTATAAAATTCTTAGCCTTTCAAGCTAATTGTCAAGAGAAAATGACATGATAAATATCTATAATTTTTTCCCAGATTTTTACTGGGTGTTTTTATTGTTGTATTTACCTAAAGATTGCAAGAATTGTTCAATATATATTCATATTAGATCAAGAGGTCAAATGTAAATGAGGAAACAACAACAATAGGCAATGAGTTATTGACTTAATAATAATCTATATCTATAAGCCCTATCTTTTATTTGTTCCAGCTTATGCAAATTTAAGAATAGAATCACATTTTTACATTATTGTTTCCTCTTTAATTGTTTTTACATTATTATCTGTCTTTAACTCATGACAGTAATCAAACATGTTATTTAAGGAGAAGATACTACTTTGAAGGTTTCATCCGCAAAAAAACACTTTAAGTGCATATATTTTCATTAGTTTCTAATTAGTTAAAAGGTAAAATTAAATTTCAAAATTTAAATTTAAATTTAAAATTTTAAAGCTAAATATAGTAGTATAGAGAAGTTATTTGATAGAAATGGTGAAGGTTTGTGCATATCTTATGTTGGTTATTCTATGGTGAAATCTTCTAATTTCCCATCATCTTTTTTTTAAAATATATAATCTAAATAACTTCTTGCATATCCCAAAAATCACCAAACATATCATAAGTGTTTCAAAATTTGCAAGTGATAATTATTGTTTTTTAAATTTCATCATTTCTTTTTTGTTAAATCCCAGGACACCAAGCATGTCCTTCTACGAGGATTTCTTGAAGATGGGTTATACCAATTTCAAGAACTGCATATGGTCAAACCATCATCTCCACCCCTTTAAGTTAACCCATGACTTCTGGCACTTCATTCATTGCTGCTGCTGCTAAGCCCACTGCTACTGCTGCCACTGCAAAAGTGCTACATGTGACTAGTAAAGAAAGTAGAAAAAATAGTACTATGGCATTATCATGCCCAAGGCTTAGTCATGCCTCTGAAAGCATAGTGAACAATGTCTTGAAGTATTGTAATGTCATCAAAAGCGATAAAAAATATTTCCATCAATTGTATTGCTGGCTCTTTAGGGAAAGTACATAAACACTCTTTTCCTATCTCACACAAAAAATATGGCAAGCATATACAATTAATATACTAACATATGATGACCCTCACTAATTGAATTTTCATATAGATGCCTTTTCTCACTGTATGTAGTTGTACCCATTAAAGAAAAAATCTGAAACACTTGCTATCTTCATTTCCTTTAAAGTCATGGTATAGTTGTAAGTAGGCTACAAAATCAATACCCTTCAAATTGACAATGGAGGAGAATATCCAAGTAACTCTTTAAAGCAATTTCTTAACCTTATGGATTCACTCATAGGAATGGCAATATGTTAAGCTCGCCCAAGTAGTCCAAAAAAATTTTAGTCCGAGCCAAGGACGGAGCCACAATGGGGGCAAGTGGGGGCACTTGCCCCCACTGGCGCCAAAAAGTTTTATATAAAAAATTTAGTATTTTAAGTTTTTGATCTTATAAAAAAAATAAAATTTTGCTTCCATTAAAACTTTGCCCCCACTAAAAATAAAATGTTGTTTCTATTGAAATTTTGCCCCCACTCAAAAAATTTTCTGAATCCGTCCCCTCCGAGCCAAAGCCAAATTGGACGATCCAAAGTTTGATTAAGCATAGTCTAGCTTGATTATTTTCTTCTTTTTTAATTTAAAATTAAAAAATGACTTTATTTTATTAAAAAAGGCATCATTTTTTAAAAAAATTTCAAACTTCAGGTTGGACTGAGCCAAGAAGCCTGAGTTTGAGCCTATCTTGAAGTCCAAAAATTAAACAAAAGCCTGAACTTCAATTAAAATCTGGTCAAATTGGGTCAATTGACTTCCCAATCACTCGTCATCTTAGTTGTCCATATATCCACAGGTAAAATGGAGTAGGAGAAGGCAAACACAAACATTTGGTTGAAATGAGGCTCATTCTTCCTTACCATTAGTCTTTTTGTTGGACCCCGAACCTTGAATGACAATTTGACTTAGTAATATGAATGATTAAGTGGATGAGTTGATTGAAATTAAGTTAAAAATCTAGAAATAATGAGAAAAAGAGTGAAAATATGAAAAAAAAATTGTGAAATAGTTGACTTTTTGGCCTTTGATAGTTGACTTTTGATTGAGGCAAAATTGGAGAAAATGATCTACATGAAACTTGTAGATTATGTCAAGAGCTTTTTGTGGACATAAAGTTTGCAATTTTTCGATATCGGGAGTGAAAGTTATGATCAGTCAAAGTTTATGTTTGACCGGGTTTGACTTTTATTATGGTTGAAACTTTGACTGAGAAATTAACATAGTTAGAGGTTAATTGAGCTTTGATGTTCTTCATAAAAATTGAAGGGTTTACTTTGATCTTTATTTCGATATAAAATATACAATTTTTCGATCTCGGAATAATAAGTTATGATTTTTCCAAGTTTATCTTATGGTTATAGCATGAATATTAGAGGATAGTATCTCTGACCGGATAATGGACTCCCGTAGGAGTCGAATTGAGTTTTATGTTCTTCGTGGAAGATTTAGAGCTTTCTTCAAGCTTGCTAAAGAGACTAAGTTTGTCAAAATTGGAGTTCGGGTTTAAGAGCTATGAATTTCGGAAGTTTCGGATTTTTAAAAAAAAAAAAGAAAAGAAAAAGAAAAAGGAAATGGATGTATCCTCGTCGCTACGGCGACACGTATCGCCATAGCGATGGCGAGCGCCGTAGTGATGGCGAGCACACCTAGCTCGCATCGCTACGGCGACGCGTATCGCCATAGCGATGGCGAGCACGTCCAGCTCGCATCGCTATGGCGATACGTGTCGCTAGGGCGACCTCGTCCTCGCCTCGCCAAACGCGGGCGTTTCTGTTTGGCGCGACGCCGTTTTTGCTTCTCCAGTACGGCGCCGTTTTGATTCCTTTGTTAATTTCCTTTCACAAATCCGACCTTTGCTCACTATATTGCTTATATCTTTTCCGTCCGACATCCGATTGAGTTGATTCTTGCGGCGTTGGATTCCTAATACAATTTCCTACATCCTCATAGAAATTTGTGAATTTTTGAGATTAAATTAATGGTGATTAATTTAATCAAAGTGACTCCGGAAATTTTCCGAGCATAGTTCAGTGTTTTGTAAAATTTGGGATCTGTAGAGATCCGATTGATGCGATTCTAAGGCAAAATAAAGATAAGACAAGGGGCTACAAATTATATGAAGACATGAAATGTCAA
>JANTPM010000002.1:15342875-15359491 GCA_025434745.1 Erythroxylum divaricatum
TTGTGGTTGTACTGTTTTACACATTGACTGATTGTAAATTATTATTGGATGACTGTAATAACTGAAAATGATTAATTATGAACATGGGCTCAGGTTTCTTACTGTTTATACTGCGTTAATGAATGGTTGAAAAATAAATAAATAACTAAAGAGAGGAGTAAATGTTATACTGAGTTTTAATCGACTGATGTAATACGCCACCCTTGCGGGGCACGGACTCGGATATCAACAACGATATCGGGTTCGGGTCACTCGGGAGTGGGGTGTTACATTTAAGGCATTGTTTGTCAATTGGTGTTTATCACTTGTCACATGTCCAATTTCTAAAACATTTAACTAGTCCCATCAATTTCAATTTCTACTCCAATTGTTCCCCAATTTTCAATGGCACTTGACAATAAATCCTAAAGTCATTTGTCAACATTTCCATTGCCATTGGACAGTAATTTCTACTATCATTTAACAATTGTTTTGCCACTTGATAATTTTCCTAGCTAAAATACTCAATAATTTCTAGAAATTTCTCCAAAAAATTCCTAAAAATTCTAAATCAATTTATACACTCTCAAAATCAATTTTCAACATATAAAAAACACATTTCTCAATATACTCACATTTATAAACAATTATACCCAAAAATTGTTAATGAATGCATGTAAAATTGTTTTTATCTGCAAAGATTCAATATTCATGTGTATTTGCATGTTATGTGATGCATGAGCATGAGATGTGTTTTCTTAATTTTTTAGTAATCTCTTACATTTACTATTTTATCCTTAACATGGGTAACGGGATGTTATAACTCTCTCCTCCTTAAAAGAAATTTCATCCTCGAAATTAATATCTGATTGATTATTAAGGTAGGGGTATTGTTTCCTCGTATGATCCTCCATTTTCCATATAACTTCACCACTCATATACTTTCTTCCAAATGACTACAGTTGATATACTCAATAGGTCTCCTAATCACTTGTTTAGACATCAAAATATCTTGACTATTTCATCAATATATAGTTCAGATTACTCATAATTTTTTCCTTTGTAAGCTTTCAATACATCTCTGTCAAATCATATCATTATTTCTTAACATACTCACATATCACACCTTATAATTATAAGACATCTCTATTGATAATAACACTCATAAGTTATTAGTCCTATGCTCTCAATAACTTCATGTGGACCAATACAATTCTAACTTAGTTTATTCTTTTATTTTTTTTTCCAAATTTGAACACATCTTGATCTTTGTCTAACCACACCTTGGCAAGGTGATACTCTTAGAAGTATTTCATCTTTCACTTAATATTTTACATCTCTTTGGTGTCAATACACTCAACTCTTATGTCTATCTTGTTATGTTCTATAACCTCGTTGTTGATCTATCAATTTCATTTATCTTACTTAAATCACTTAGTTTCAGACATAGATTGATTCCACGAATCAATAGTATCTCAAATCAATTATGGCCTTTATCCATTTTTAGGCCCTTTTTATTTCAATGTAAGGGCGAACGACTCTTTTTGTCATTTTGCGTCTCAGAGAGTATTATAATGATATCATTATGATAATGATTGTTATGCTCAAAGTCACTTAAAACTATACATTGATCTCATATTCCTATGAATTCCAAAATATAAGCTTTAAACATACCTCCAACAGTTAGGACTGTTGGTAATTCAAACATTCAGTCACTTGTTTCTACGTCCTTAGCAGTTAAATACTATTTTGGTGTATTCCTACTAGGATCTATAGCTTAGGATGATATTTTTGCTTTATTTAATAATCTCTTTGCTCAATCATCTTTGTCGGGTACACATACTTCTTATTTCATTCACACAGTATCAATTTTAAATCAAACTCAAATTCAGGTTCATTTTCAATTTCTCAATAAGGTTCACAAATTTTGAATCCTCAATTTGGGCTTTACTAATCTTTTCATGTGAAATTGATCTTACATTCAATAGCTAATAGTACTTTGATTTGCCCAAAATTTAACTCGACATTCTATGCTTTTTATTGCACTAGAATTGGTGACCTCAATATCAAAATTTGTGACACACTATTATGGATTTTTCTATTTAATGCATCAGATTACAACACTAGCTTTATTGAGAAATACTCATTTATACAACAAAATCTTCTAGTCAGTCTATCCATTGTCTCAGTCTCATTTCAATTCTTTCAAACTCAATAATTACTCCAAACTTTAATGATCTCTATAAATTCCTAAATGTTTATGTATATATGATGCCCCCGAACTTTCAAGCAATCACTACTGTAGAAACCTTCAATTTATATATACAATAATCAACTCATGAGACTTTAATATTTATTTGTCTCCACGTATATGGAATCACTTTATTATGCTGTATTGGATTTTATCCTAATCTCTTAAACAAACATCATTTTATATTACAAAATCTCCAATCCATATGATATAATTAACATCGGTGTTATAATTCCTCAAAATTCTCTTTACATTCACCAGTCATACGATTTACACATTTTTCCTCAAACATTTTTGCCAAAAGGGCTAGGATTAGTAAAAATCCCATAACAGTCTCTGGTAGTATCCAACATACAACTAGTTCTAAAGAACTCTGAATCTCGCATATATTCCTTGTAGTTTCTCACTTTATCATCACCTCTACTTTCTCTTTGGGTCACTCTATATGCCATTCTCAGATACTACACGACCCAACATTTTATTTAATCAAGCTAAGATTCACTCTTATTGAACATTCGAATACATTCAATATATCATCTATGTTCATAGCCACTGACTGATCCATCTTTGTTTGGATCGTTTTAATCTTTAATACCATATTATTGTTGGGGCATTTGTTAACTTCAACAGATATAACCCAAAACTCCTTGTGCCCATAATTTTTTTAATAATTCTATAAGTATCTAATTCCTCAATGAGGTAATATTATCTCATGTTATTTTTCAATTTTCCCAATTGACTTCTTCTCTCAAATGATTTTTTCCCAATTTAATCTATTTCCTCTGATTTCACAGTGATATTTTCTAACGTCTATTCATTCTTACTAGTTTCTATACACATTTCAATTTATTTGCAATCTTAACTTCCTGTGTTTGTGACACATTCATCAGATCAAATTTGTATCTCCCGAACATATTTACACAAAATATATCGTGGGCCTATATCCTCCTCATATTAGTAACTAATGTCTCCTCAAATTCAATAATCCAATTACATAGTTGGATACTTTGCATCAAACACAATACATAACTTTTTAGTACATATTCTACCTCTTATATCTGAGTCCTCGCTAGGGACATGACTCCAATATTCACTTTTGATTCATTGCATAGTCATTTCTGATTTGTTCTTTCATTGATCATTCAAAAAAATAAACTATCTAGTATGCTTAACCTAATTTGGTGAAGATTTCTTACTAATATCATCAATATTGTTCATGAAATTGTTATCAATCAACTGTCTTTAGCATTTCTTATCAGTCATTTTTAGTACCTTAAGAAAATCAATTTTAGCTATTCATAATATCTCATTAAGGTCAATTTATGCTATAACTCATATGATCAAAACATCCTTTTTAATAAGGCTCAATAACGTATTAAGTAAATTATTTACTCTAGTACCTTGGTAAATACCATCAAAATCATTACATCTTACCTATACAACTCACCAATTTGTAGCGTATGCTAAGGATACCTTGATCTCATTTGATTATAAACAACACTTCCCCTTTTGCGCATGTCCTTGATCGTGGGGATTATGTCATGATCATGTCCTTCTTCTTTTTCCTCAAATTCCTCATATATGGTAACATCATTAACAATCTCAATTCATTCCCAATTGATCACTTTAAGCACTTTCACGTCTTACTCTAACTCATCTTAGACTTTAAACTATAGGAACTATATTAGCAATTATTCAATAAGTCATCGATTGCTTCCTATTTCATCTCCTCAGATATAATACACATATGCTTAATATTTTCACTTATCATGGTGATCCCATTATTAGATGTGCACTCACACAGGCAAATCAACTTAACCTTAACAGCTTTTTCATCTACCATTATCATCGCCTCACCTTCCAATTTCTATTATTTTGTTAGACCTACATATGTTCACAATCAATTTGGAATCATAGGTGCATAATCATCCGAAAATTTTGATTTCGATCCCGGTAACATATTCTTACACAAAGTCATAAACTCTTTTCATGATAATCAAACAACCATTCCAAGCCCAATTTCAACCTCTCTAGATCATAGAAAATTTTTGTTTTCATTTAACTCTGTTTATACACTTTAATTCTTGTCATTTGCACCATATCTCTATTTTCCTCTATCAATCTAAAACAATATATTCACATCTATCCTGCATTCAAGGATAGATTACCCTAGTATAATATTGATGTTGCATTCTAGGATATGTCAACCAAGACAATCATATTAAATCTTTATCTGTTATATATGATCATATATTATTTCCTATTTCTAAATATCCACAATGTCCATTCTCTCACATTTTGACATATCATTATTTCATTTTTTTCACTATTTATATCAGCTCAAGCACTTATCAAATGCTCATACGTGTGACTTATGTAAATGTGACTTAGACTGGGGGATCAGTTACCGCTATCTGCCATGACATGACAAAAATACCTTGACACACATTTCAGAAAATGCCTATATAAGAAAGTAATTCTGGGCTCTGATACCACATATTATAGCACCCCACTCTCGTAAGGCACATACCCGACATCCTCAGTGATGTCTGAGTCAGTGCCCCGCGAGGGTGACGTGCTAACATACTCATTCAAAAACTCAATACAACTTTTTAAATACAATCAAACATAATTTGTGGAAATCCATAACCAAATTGGACCCGCTTTATTTCCAAACTTTTTCAGTCATAACAATACAATCAATAGAATTTTTAATAGCCATTTGGGTCCCTTTCACAAATACAAAACACTTTAGTCAAAAAGTCCTTACATTACAACATAAATCATATACACTTTTTTCAAAATACATAATTTGATACAAAAGTTGAGGAATATACAAAATTATACAAAAATAGGAAATTATATATGCAGACACGAACTGATCCCGACCTCTATCCCTTACTTGTATGTTGTAAGGATACTCCCGTTTGCCAAACGGGGTATTCTTCTGATCTTGAAAAATATTTGCAAGTTTTGGGTGAGTTTTGCGAACTCAATGAGTGACCATCATCGATGGCTCACCTAGTCACATAACACATAATTCACATTCACATCATTTCACATTTCATATTCAATACAATTTATTCATTCATGTTATGCATATGCAGTACACATGAGACTCACTTTTTATTTGTTACTTTGTTGTTACTGAGTGCCTAAACTGTTCCATATCCATTGGATACCGGGCTCATTACTAACTGCCCTTATTCGATAGGATACATGGCTCATTTTATATAGTGAGCCAGGCTCTTACTCACTTTTGAGTTCGAGGCTTTTTTTCACACGTTGACCTTTAAGCTTTGATCAATGGCTACTCTAGTCACAACTGCCATTATGTTTCAAGCATTCATGAAATGGAATGTCTCAATCACATTTGCATATTCCCATTCACTCACATTCACATATCATCAGACCGTAGTCCAGCATTCAATATTAAAGTTGAAAAAACACTTTCATTCATATGCAAATGCACATTCAGAATATATTTGTCATCAGGTTGTGGTCCGTCATCTAACAATCAAAGTATGCACACTTGTTTCATTTCATTCACGTACAAGTAGCACTTTAGTATCCTAATCAAACATGATAATCATCGGACCTTCTGTTTAAAAACCAAAACCATCAATCACATTCATACAATCATTCAATAGTTAATCAATCAAACAAAACAAACAATGAAATGAGACCATCTAGGTCTACTCATAGTATGCTCCAGATTAGAATTAGCTTCCATAATCTTGAAACATCTGGATGGGGACGTTCTATCCTACATCATTATTATACAAAATACATATTGCACATACATTATTAATTGAACAATCACATAAACATTCAGTTTTTTCACACATGTATATGTGTAGTGTATAATGCATGCCCAATGACACTCCCAGGTATATTTTCTAAATTCATATCTTATGCTCATTCTCATTTCTTGATTCATATTTGTCTAATTAAACTTAGATTTACACTTCATTTTCACATGAACATTCTAAATTCTCCACCCAATCTTTACCCTTTTTTAGGTGTCTAGCTTATTCATAAGCTTACACCTCAATAACACTTGGTCACTTTATATCATAACTCAATTTTTTGTCATCTCTTTTCTAACCTCATATGATCCCATAATATCCAATTATCGTTCACAATTAATCACTTAATACATATTACTCAACTTCCTTGAACATAACTACAATCATATAAACATCTTCATTCCCATTATACTCATGCATTTGATACTTTGATTTCATCCATCTGTTCACTAAGTTTTAACCTCCATTTTCGCTTCAAACATATGATACAATAGTCACATAAACCAATGATCATTATAGGATCACTTTAAGACCCATTTAAGCCTCAATTAGGGTCACTTGACCCATGAATGTCCGTTAGGCAGACATTGTTAAACGAACTTTTACAGGTCACTTACAGAAACTTGAAAATGTGACCCTCTAGACATCTAAATCTCTTCTCGAGATCTTCATAGCTCGAAGTCCTCTTTAAAACCTTACCTAAATGACCTCAATCTGAGTTCTAAAGAAAAAGTTATGCCTCTTGTACCAAAGTATGTCCAATTGCTTTCTATGATTTCTAGTTTTCTAACTCTTTACTTACAACATTTAATTTCTTATGCTTAGTCTATCATTTCTAGTTCAATACTCATCATCTATCCATTTTTATAACTCCCTTTCAACTCAACATCATCCATAACCAAATTATAGCCCATGATTGATCATAAAAACTAATAACAGAACATACACATATATGTGCATTCATCATTAATTTTTTGCACATATTCAACTTCATTTTCACTTTCATTTCACTTCTAATTATCACCTTGATCCTTGATATTTAAAGACACCATATTAATCCCTTTCTTTAGCTTTAGACTCATTTTACATCATCACAAAAACGCCCAAAGAAATTCACTTTAATTCATTAAGAAAACAGAACAAAAACCTAATATGTATCCAGTTTTTTTGCACTTTTTCCTGTACCCAATACTAAACTTTAAGTCAAAACTGGAAACTCGAAATGACAGAATTTGAATTCCATGTCTGCATGAAAAATGTAGCCTTATGTATCTAATTTAATCCAAATCAAAAACCATCTCATTTGAATAACTACAGAATAAGTTATGGCTAAAACACAGAAGCATGATCAGTGAAATTGTTACAGCTAGCATTTTCCAGTTCCCTTTTTGTTTCTCTCTTCCAATTTTTTTTTTCAGAATTTTGTAATTCCCTACATTTTACACCTAACACATCCTTTCTACTTCTTTTATTCTTCATTCTCAACTCCATTTCAACTCCAAAATATTCATAAGACAAATCATGATCTATAATTGATCATTAACCCAAAAAAACAGAACATAAACATTCACTCATTCATTATTAATTTTTTGCACTCATCCTAACCCCATGAAAATGATCATTCAACCTCAAAACTTCTCTATAAAAAATTATAAACAATTAATCATCATACATATACAAAACAAGAAATTTACCTAAGAATTTCATCACCCACGTTCATTATACATAAGACATCATTATATGTCATTTAACCTCTAACAACCATTATAAATACTTCATTTAAACTTGCCTATGTTATTTAAAGCATAACTTACTTGGTTTAGCTTCAAATCTTCAAAACAACACTTAGCCCTATCTCCCAAACATCCTACAATAGTCATCTTGAAGGTAGGTGATAGGCTCTACAAGTGCACAGGTTTAGTTGTAGCAATCAAGTGTCGATCCTCAAGGACTAGGTCAAATTGCTAAATTCACTCTTCTCAAATTTGCCAAGCAATCGGTTAAGAAAGTTATGTTATTAAGGAAATTGCAATGTACGATAAATAGACTTTTCACTAATATTCTAGGAACTCATTCCAACGAAAAAATCGTGTACTTCCTTATGAAATAAATCGCCGATTTCTTTCGAAGTAATCAACGTGTTGACTTCAACTTTTAAACGAATTTCTTATATTAAAAACCAAATTCAACCCAATTAACGCCTTTGGATTTTTCTTGTACTCCTAACGAAGAAATCTTTTTCTAGATATTCATTCAGTTAGATCTAATCTAGCATTTCAGATATTAAACATTACTTTTCAGTTCTTAGTTTAACACCACCCATATTTAATTCAGAACCCTAGATTAGACAGATCAGATCAATAATTGACGAAACAACTTTACTGAAATTTAATCAACATTGATCTAAAAAGAAATAAAGTCATAAGGTTTAATACACAATTTCCAAGCTGAAATAAATATCCTAGAATAAAGAAATTTAAAGGTCCATAACTGAGTTAGTCATAAAAACTAAATGAACAATTAACATCAACATGAAGGATGAAATTAAAAGTAGAAAAGGGAGGAAAAAGGAACTCCAATTTTGTCTTAGATTTTGATCTCTCAATCTCTAATGGTCTTTATCGATCTCCGTTTCTCCTCCTCTCCTTCTCGATGTTCTTCTTTTTCTCTAGTTTCTTGTCCAGTAAAAAACCCGTCTTCCTCTCCTCCGTATTTTCCCTCATATAATTTTCGAAACTGTCAAAGTAACTACCATACATGGACCGTGTAAAATTACATGGTCTGACCGTGTAACAATCGGATAAGTTGGGCGCATCTACTTCCATTTACAAGGGCCGTGTAAAATTACACGGTCTGACCGTTTAACCTTCGAGACAATTTCGTGCCATTTGCTTCCATTTACATGGTCCGTGTAAATTGACACAGTCTGACCGTGTAAATCTTTAAACCTGCGAAAAACCAGTCAAACCCACAATAGTACCAAATTCACCAAAAACTAAAGAAATACTCAACAATTGATATAAATTAATCAATGACAAAATAGAACTGGAAAATAACAAAAATAACAATATATCAGTAGGTAGGCTAGGTTTTTCTTGTGGAAAAGAAGAAGACATTATGGAGGAAGTGGCAAGTGAAAGATGAGAAAGCTAGGTTCAATTTGAATGGAGATTGGCAACAAAAATCATGGAGAAGGAGAAGGAGAGAGCCATGAAAATGAAGAAGAAGAAAGCAAAAATACAAAACCTTTTAGTTGTCTTTCAAATACATGATAGCATCATGGTAGGAAATAAGGAGGGTCTTTAAAATTAAAAGAGTAATGACTTCCAACATGGTTTGGCAAGTGACACTTGTCACTTCCCACATGTCCAAATTCCGATGGATTTAAACTAGTTCTCTTATTTATCTAGTCTAATCAATTTCAATCTCTACTTTAATTGACTCCCAATTTTCAATGGCACTTGCCAATAAATCCCTTCTTTATTTATAAAAATTTCCATTGCCATTTGATCCTTATTTCTACTACTATTCATCAATTGTTCTGTCACTTGGCATATTTTCTAGTAAAAAATATACCCTTAAATTTCAGAAAACTCCCAAATCTTGTCAAAAATTATAATTTGCTACTTATACACTCCAACTCAATTGATAACACATATAATTCACAATTCTCAATATAATCACATTTATAGATCAATTATACCTGAAAATGTCAAATGAGTGCATGAACAATTATTTTCATGTGCAAAAATCACTATTTACGTGTGTGCGTATGCTATATTTTGCATGAGCATGAAATGTAATTTTTTTAATCTCTCTTTGATCTCACATATACCAAATTTTAGGGTTCTAACCCTTGGTAGGGAACGGGATATTAAAGGTTTACTCAATTGTCCGTGCCCATTAATAAACATTTTATAATATCCAGATAGCACCAGAAATCCTCGAAGTTATCAAATGTTTTACGGTTGTGTCCAATTTGACATTACACTCACCTTTTGTGGATCTGCCGATACTCCATGGCCACTAATGATGTTTCCCAAATATTTTGCCTGGTCAAACCTAAAGGAAGACTTAGAGAGCTTTGTATGTTATTGTTGTTAAATTAGAATCTCCCACACCAGCCTTAAATGGTTCAGATGCAACTAAAATTATTTGCTTTATATTAATATTCATCGAAAAACACTAACATAAACCTTCTTAGGTATGCTTTAAAAATCTAGTTCATTAAGCTTTGAAAAGTTACAGGCGTGTTCGTTAAATCGAAAGGCATTACAAGAAATTCATAATGCCCTTCATGCATTCTAAAAGCTATTCTATAGATGCCTTCTTCATACACTCTAAACTGGTGGTATCCGGCTAGCAGATCCAATTTTGAGAAGCACCACGCACCATGTAATTCATCGAATAGCTTCTCCACCATTGGAATGTGAAACTTATCCTTAATTGTGCATTGATTAAGACCTCTATATTTAACATAAAACCCTCCAAGTCTTATCTTTCTTTTTAATCAATATCACAGGAGCAGAGAAGGGACTAACGCTTTGCCTAATTATCCCTTACTGTAGCATGTATTCCACCATATTTTCAACAACAATTTTCTAAACTCCGGTATATATATAAGACCAAATGTATACAGTAGAAAATAAAATGGAACCTAAAAAAATAGATATATTCATGAATATAGATATAGAAAACAAAAACATGAAATATAAGATGTTTACATACCTTTTTGACGATCTCCTTTGTTCATTAATCTTCTCTGTGTTGGGTTGTTGTAAATCACAATGATCAACATAGACCGTCTTTAATGAAAGTCCACACAAAGATAGAAGGATGAAACGTCACTAGGAGATGACTAGAATTCTTTCTTTATGCTAGCAAAGACAACAACTCTTGTAAGAGTTAAAGAGAAAAAGAGTGTGTGTATGAGAAAGAACCTTTTTTCACTTGTGTCTTACACAAGATGCATGAAAATGATCTATATTTTTTGCACCGTTTAGCCTTCCATGATTTCCATCACTAATGGAGAGTTATAGGAAGTTAATGGTCATGAATAACATGTATTAATGGAAGTTTGGGAAGTTAATGGTTATGAATAGCTTGCAATAAAGGAAGTTATGAGAAGTTAATGACCATGAATAACATGCATTAATGGAAGTTTGGGAAGTTAATGGCCAAATTGGTAGCCAACAATGATAGTTTCTAATCCATTCCATGCAACATTTTCCACCACGATTATATCACAATACAATCCTGAAACACTCTCTCATATCTTGAATCATCATTTAAGACCATTTCACTCATCCTTCAGATCTCCTATATGTGTGACCCATTAAGTTTACTGTTATATTGGCTACTTGAATTAACGCTTAATTCAAGTAAGAAAATAGTGGTATCTAGCAACACATCATGACCCTCAATTGACCAAAAAGTTCGTGGTTTGACTAGGAACCCTTCCATACACAATGTTCCCATACAATTTTCCCTTTTACCATCTATACCCCACTTGATTCAGAGTATAGTCAAAGTGTCAACTCCCACTAGACTGACTATGTCACATATAGTCTAAGTGACATTAGACCTTGTTTTAAGGATTTCATTATTTATGTCTCATTGAAGACTCTTTTTATGACATATATCTACTCTGGCCAGAGACTTCGAGTAATGACCCTGACAAGAAGTTGTGGGTATCATCTCCTTTTATCAGGATTAGTGAATCCTTTATTGGCTACTCAATTACCTTCGAATACCTTAAGCTGTGCCCAATCACCACCCTACAAGTAACCCCTGAAAGGCACCAATGAATGAAGTCAAAGCACATGATTAGTATCTGTGATATCTTTGAGCACCTCAAGTCAAAGGATATTTATATCATTGCTATGATGAGAATATCATTGACATTGAAATAGAATATCCATATGATTGTCCTATAGTAGATCAATTCAATGTACTTACTGCCCTTAGTAAGCATCCATATGTTAACTCTAAATAACTATAGCTTATGAGATCTACGACTTGATCCAATTAAGGAGTATAACATTTGCTAGTCTATCCGAATTAATGATATCCCATCTCATTAATCCTATGACTAAGGAAAGTTTAGATACTAACATAATTACATATAATAAGAATCTCATTATCATGATTTCCTTCATGTTATGTTTTGTATCAAGGACTTCATTAAATCAATTTAAGATCAACATCAAATCCATAAATGTATGAACATCAAAATAATAAAAAATGTCTTTATTAATCATAAAATGATTTGTATAATAAATGTTGAGGGTGATCACCTTTAGAGCACTTCTCTAACATAAAATTCATATCTCAATCCTCTTTAATCTACATAAAAGAAACTAAAGATCCACCATCTTAGGGGAGAACTCACCTAAGGTTGAAAAAAATACTATCAAGGTTAAGTCTAGCTGAAAAGATAAGAACAGGAAAGCAGGAGCCACCCTCTCTAAATGAATCCTCTTGTTTGGAACATAAGAGGATTAAATTTCCCTAATAAAAATGGCTCTCTAAGACTATTTAGGTTTAGTGAAGCCATGTTTTTCAACCTAAGACCAAAATAAAGGACTTATAAAAAGGTCTTTGTTTTTTAAATAAACATTGGATAACTATAAAAAAACATCAGTAACATTTTAATGGCAGAATCATATTCTCTATAGACCATGATTTTCTATACTTGAGAAGATTGTACTCCTTTGATCAATTTTTGCATTATGAAGTTACCATTGAGAAGCACTTAAATTCTATTAGGCATCACTATAATTTATACTAACAATTAGTAATTCTAAAGGATTTTGTTGTGGAGAGATTTGGAGCTGATTAGAGTCAGTTCGTAGTCTCCTTAGATTCTCTTAGGTGATTACAATTGCATTCTTAACCCTTTTAAAGTACAAGGAAATGGAAAACTCACAGCTTCCAGATGCCATAAGTTAGCACAACTCACTAGTACTTTAGGGCTAACTAACCTCAGATATATCGTCCATTAATTTGCATGGAGTAACAAGTAAACATGTCCTTGATTCATTCAAAATAAATTAGATAGATGTTTGGAAAATTTAGATTGGTTTGCAACATTTTCCCTCTGCTTAGTATCCGTTAATAACACCTTTATTTCAATTAGAACATTATAGAGGGGATAAATATTTGTATTTTAGGATCTTAACTTATCAGTTCTCTTAAAAGCTAAAATATATCAAGGTTAAGATAACCAAGATTTCAAGGAAAGCTATAAACCCAATGTAGGAGGATAAGAAGAAGGCCTTTGATGATCTTAACCATTGTCAACTGAATTTGGCAAGGGAACCCTCAAACACCTCCTTTACATTATAAGAGAGTATTGAGCTCAGAAGATATTTGGATTCAGTGGAGACTTGTAACTCTCAATAAATAGAAAAAGTTAGAGTCTATTGGTTTATTGAAGGATTAAAAAATTCTAAATAATTTAATAATGTTGGTTGAGGTAAAAGGAACATAAAGAAGCTGACTACTCTCATGGATCCTAAAGGTAACGTAGTTTGGGGTCGAGATAAGCTCAATGCCCTGGCACTTGAACACTTTAAAAAGAACTTAGGAACAAATAGAATGGGCGGTATCAGTTTTATGAGAAATTAAGAACTCACTTAAGGGCCCAATATAGGACCACAACTACTATAAGCTTACCAGAGACATTACTCCTGAAGAAATTAAAACCACTATTTTCTCATTATTTAAATAATGCCCCAGGCCTAATTGAATTTAATTTCAGGTTTTTTTAATTAGCTTAAGCACTCACTGGCCTAATGATTAATAAACTGGTCGTAGATTTTTTGATCAGGCAAGATGCTCACTGAGCTGAATAAAAGTTATCTATGCTTCGTACCTAAAGTTCCAAACTCCTTATAACTTAATGACTATAAACCCATAATAAGTTTCAATGTGATATATAAACTTATCTTGAAAATCCTGGCTAACAGGTTGAAGAAAAATCTCTAATATATCATCAATCCAGGTTTAGGTGCTTATATAAATAGGTGGTTCATCAATGACAACATTCTCATTTATTTATAGTTGTTCACCAGTTATAAAAACAACAAATCTAGCAACAATTGTGCCTTTAGGATTGATTTCACCAAGACATTTGATTATATACGCTGGGACTTCATCAAAGGGACACTAATGGCTTTAAGTTACCTTAGTAAGTTTATGAATTAGATTCAATCTTGCATTACCTTGGTTTCCTTTGCTTTAACTATAAATGAGGAACCAACTAAGATTTTTAAAGCAACTTTAGTTCTAAGATAGGATAACCCTTATCACTTTACCTATTTGCAATATTTATAGAGATTTTGTCTAGCATAACTCTGATTCATATCAATACAGAACCTTGTTTTAAATACCATTATAGATGTAATAAACTCAAGATCTCCCAACTTAAGGTAACTCAGGGTCCCATCTCCATAAAAAAGTTAAGTGTACACCTTTGTAAGCTCTATTTAAAGGAAATTACAAGCTTAGTGCATCATATTTTTATTTTACAGGGGAAGAATGCAATTGATAATCTCTGCTCTTTATAACATATACTTTTATATGGAGTGGACCTTATAATTCTTGCATACTCAAGTGGATTACTTTATGTTTACCTAAAAAGTTTTAGGGGTTTAGGGATCACATCCATCAGGAGAATGAGTAGGGTTTTGTTAGCCAAAACGTTGTGAAGCTTTGTATTGAGAAAGAAAACCTATGGGTTAAATAGGTTCATAGTTATTTCATAAAAAGAGGAATTATATGGACAATTGCCCTAGTATTACATAATCCTGGACCTTTCAGTAGATTTTAAGGGGGCGTTTAGTTCACCGAGAGTAATGGGAATGAGAATAGGAATGAATATAGTGAGGAATGAGAATAGATATAATCATTATAATTATTATGGTTGGTTAAGATGAAGGAATGATTACCATTACCTTTGATAGCGGTTGGTTTGTTAAACATCTTGAGAAATAAAAAATTGTTAAAATTTTGTTTTATATAAAAATTTAAATATATTTTAATTAATTATATTTTATGCACCTTATTTATAACGACAGATTGTTTAAAATCAAGTATATTGTGGTATTTCATTTTCAATAGCTCTTGAAGAAAAAAATACTCTAGTATTTTCTTGCATCAACATATCATTAGTTACATAATATCCTCAAAATATAGTTTAATAATCGAAAATATTGTACAATTCATCAATATAACCATAATATCCACCTTTCCATTGCTATAGTAAAATTAAGTACCATAGTTTAATACAATTTACATTCCTCCAATAATGCAAATGATGTAAAATATCTATAGTATACATAATACCTTAACCAAAAGCTTTCAATTGATGCAAAATAACCAGGTTACAACTACGATGATCATAAAGATTAATCTGCAATGATCCACCATTCCATTGCTCACTTGCTATATTAAATAAAATGCTAGTATCTGAAAAGGAAAAACATAGATTGAATTTGACCACTTCATGGAGGCATATGAGGCTGATGCATCTAAAGATCAAATATTACCGAATGATCAAGATGTTAGGCCAAAATATCACTGCTGCTTCTACATACCCATGAAATTGCTCATCTTTCCAAATCTACGACAACTGCTCCACGATTGGTTCCTATGACAATTTGAAACAAACAGATGAATACACTGATCCTATCTCAATTTCTCATTACATTCATGAATTGAATAATACTCATCATCTATATTTAATCAAGGTGGTACAAGGCACCGAGACTCAAGATTCTCCCCACAAAAAGGAAAATAGAGATCCACAAACTAATTTCAGGAGCAATATACTTCACTCTAATACCTATGAAAAGTGGAAAAAAAACAAGAAGAAGAAACTTGCCAATCACTAATTGAATAGGATTAGACTTACAATCTGTTATCTAAATTGTGCAATCCAATAAAGCAACATCTTTAACCATTTTCCATGTAGAAGGAGGTTGAGAGAAATCAAATAGTTCCTTCATATTAAGAGTATGAAAAGATGCACCAACTGGTCTAGACCTAAGAGTAGTGATTCTGTTTCTCCAGTTAAAGGCTTACAAATGCAAAGCAATAGTGATGCAATAAATCGAGTAAAAATAAAAAAATTTGAAAATAAAAAAAATGTATTAGGAAAGAAATTGTTTCATATAATCAATCATAAATTTGAAATCTCTAAACATGTGTAGGATACAAGAAACTTCATAATCTGATAAAAATTGCGTGGCAGTAGAAAGATGCATAGCCCAAACACCTAAGAAAGCATATGTGTTACCCTATTTAAACTTTTGAATACATTGGACCAATGGTACACCCACCAAAGTGTCAAGTAACTTCCAAATGAGAAAACTTGTTTAAGAATCTAGACTATATCTCATAACATAAGCCAATAAGGAAGCAATCATTAATGCATTAACATATTGTTCAAACATAATCAACTGCAAGAATATATAGTTACGTATGCTAATGACATGATAGCACATTTAGTACGAAATCTAAATCGATTAAATATCTAAAACAATAATAGGATAATCAACATTAAGAGATCTGGA
>JANTPM010000002.1:15365825-15376411 GCA_025434745.1 Erythroxylum divaricatum
ATTGGGCAGAACTTCCTTCATAGGAATTCTAGCCATACTTCTCAAGTTTAATTTAAAGCAAACCTCAACTCAATAGCTTAACCATGTCAAAAGTTATAAACAAATACCTGAAACATATGCAAGTTCCATTTTTCAGATTTCATACTAAACCCTACTCCTTTCATGCAGACATCAATACCACATCAATAAACATCCCATTTAGTCAAGAATTCAGCCACAATTTCATCAAGACAATTACTTGAGTAATTCAATCACAATTAATTTTCCTACTAAAATTCCACTCATCAACATGATAAACTTCATTCAAAACCAATTCAAAACATTTAATTCACACAATTCACATATCCAACATCATTCATCCTCACATAAACATGACTTATGCCCATGCAATCCTACCATAAGCTTTATTAAATTAAAGCATTATGAATCACAATAATGCTTTTAATTCCTACTTTAAGGACATATAACTTAAATTCTTACCTAAACAAGCTTCAAAGCCTTCACTCTTCAAACTACCCCAATTGCATGTGCAAAAATTGTCATTCATATTTATTTAGCGACCATATTATGCATGAACATACCGAGATAAGTTTACAAGCTCATAAGTCCCTAAAAATTACAATAAAGTCATCCCTTGTGCCCTTAGTGTATAAACAGTGATCTGATTTAATGAACCCCATCGAGGATAGTTTAGAGGATAACTCTTTGTTTCACTGTCTCCCAACTTGTTTTAAGCCATAGATTGATTTAATAAGTCTGCATATCTATCCTTCCTTAGCTTTGGTGCAACCTTGTGGAGATAGCATATATAGCTCTTCTCTATATAACCATGAAGAAAAGCATCATTGATGTCACATTGGTATATTGGCCATTGTTTAGAGGCAGCTATAGCAAAGAATATTCTTATTGTTACCACCTTTGCCACTAGAGAAAAAACTTTTGAATAGTCAGCCCCCTCCCTTTGACAAAATCCCTTAGCTACAAGTCTGGATTTCAATTTCTCCATTGTCCCATCTAAATTGTTCTTTACTTTATATACCCATTTCGAGGCTATGTCCTTCTTCCCTTTAGGTAGTGCTGTAAGTTTTCAAGTTCCATTCTTCTCTAATGTAGACAATTGCTCATTTATAGAACTTACCCACCTTTCATCTTTACTAGCAGTTTCATAAGATAAAGGTTTAAAAGTTCTAGAGACATTACTTATATAGTTGTTGTAACTGTTGCTGTGTTTGATGTTCAGCATCTTTAATCCTTCTTTATTTGTTCCTACAGGACAACAGACTTGTAATGCTACATTGCAATCGTTGAGGGAATAAATGGATTGTTATGTTATGGTCTGAAGGACATAATCTTGCAGGTATTTGGAGGTTATGTGTGTTCTGTTGCTTTTCCTTTGTGTGGGGATAATTGGTACTATATTTTGGTCTAGTGAGTTGTCAAGTAGAGAGTAATCAGATGGCTGGGAACTCTGTTTTGTTAGTAGGGTAGCAATCATGATAAATGTTTATGTAGGATAATCTGCATCTTCATTGGTTAGGGTACTTAAGAATAAGGGTTCAGGTTCTTGTGTAGCATTTATATTTTTTCTGGAAAAGGGAAATTGTTCTCATAAAACATAACATCTCTTAATACGAACATTGTTTTAGTGTCCAAGTCTATAACTCTATAGGTCTTGTAATCTGGCATGTATCTAAGAAAAATGCACCTTTTTGACCTAGAATCCAATTTTGTTCTGTTTGGTGTCTAAAGCAAAGTAGAGGCAACCAAAAATTCTCAGATGTTCATAATTGGGCTTTCTTTTGTGCAGTTTTTCAAAAGGACTCATCCACCCTAGGACTTTGGTTAGGATTTGGTTTATCAAGTATGAAGCTGTTAGCAATGCTTCTCCCCAATATCCTCTCAGTAATTTAGCTTTGAAAAGTAAGGCTCTAGCAATCTAAAGAAGATGTTTATATTTAACTTCCACTACCCCATTTTGTTGTGATGTGTATGGACTACTCTTTTGGTGTTGGATTCCCATCTGCTTGAAAATTTTGATACATTCCAGATTAATGAACTCCCTCCCATTATCTGTCTATATTTTCAATATTCTAGTGTTAAATTGCCTCTCAATATTTTTAAGGAATTGTAAGATGGTTTGTTGGGTTAGGTGTTTGTGTTTTAGTATGAAAATCCATGTAGCTCTAGGGAAATCATCTATAATTGTAAAGAAGTAGTGTGAACCACCCATAATAGGAACATTATAAGGTTCCCATAGGTCCACGTGGATGATTTCGAAAGGTTTGTCTGTATGTATCTCATGTTTAGGTTTTCTATGTTATTTGGCCAAAGGACACACTTAACATTCATGTTTGTAAGGAACAGAAACCTTTATCTCATTGAAGTGCTATAACTTTTCCTTGGATACATGCCCTGGTCTAAAATGCCACAAATCCAAAATTACTGAAACATTAAGAGAAACATTCTCGGCTTTGTAAAATTCCAAAGAAGGACCTTTTAAGGTGTTTAAGGGTAGGAAGGTTTTTGAGTTCAGCTCATATAGTCCATTCACTGCCTTGATAATAGCCATAACATCATTAGTCCGAAGGTCTTGCAAAAACAACTTGTTAGAGAGCAAAATGGTAGCAACCTCATTCTGTGTAGTAAGCTTATTGACTGATAACAAGTTCTTGAAGAAATTCGGCATATGTAGGATTTCTTTGAGAGTAATTTTGTCTCCTATCTGTGTCTAGCCAATATGAGCAATTTCTTGCTTTGTTCCATCAGGTAGGGCCACATGATTGTAAGTATTATTATTAGCTACAGACTTAGTGCAAAGTCTTAAATCTGTTGTCATGTGTGTAAAGGCACCAGAATCAATAAGCCAAGAATCAGGATAATTAAAAGTCATGTTCACAGAATGTCTAACATTACCTGCATAATTTTGGTACCTTGAATATTTTATCTCCCCAATAGTCTTGCCTTTGATAGCTTTACTTATCTCCTATTGAATGAAATTTGCAAGACCAGAAGATATCTGTCCATTCCATGATTTTTCCTCATTTTGTTCATGTGTGGTTTCTCAGGGCTGTCGACTGCTTGTGTCATGTTTACCTTTCCTTTTTCCCTATGTGCTGTAAGCTCCTTGTGCTAGTCAGGGACTCCAAGAATTTTGAAGCAAATTTCCAAGGTATGCCCATTCTTTTTGCACTTTTCATAGTATTTGTCCTCCTTCTTGGGATAGGGTCCTTTGCTAGCATTGGTATTACTTTTTCCTCCTTTCTTCTAGCTACTTGATTGTTTGGCTAGCATTGCCATGTTAGGAGTATTGTCCATAGTAGAGTTGACCACCCTTTGTCTTTCAACGGTTTGCAGCATAGAAAAAGCTTTATTTGCAGTAGGTAGAGGCTCTTTTAGCATGATTTGGTTAACAACATGCTCGAACTCGTCATTGAGTCCCATTAGAAATTGCACAAGTCTCTGAGTGTTTTCTTTGGCAGTGATGATTTTTGAAACATTATAAGTGCACAAAGAAGTAGGACTTAAGCTAGACAAGTCATCCCATAATTTCTTCAGTTTAGTATAATAAACAGATACTGTTAGGGTACCTTGTTTTAGGGAACTTATTTCCCTCTCTATTTGATACACTAATGGCCCATTAGATTCACCAAACCTTTCTTGTAGTTCCACCCAAAGTTCTTTAGCAGTAGGAAAAGATAGGAAGGCATCACTTAGTTCTTTGATCATGACATTGAGAGTCCTTGATTTTACCGTGTTGTTTGCTCTTTTCTATTTTGTTGACAAAATCAAATCTTCTGTGGGCATGGTGTAGGACCCTTCGATGAAGGAAAGTTTATCCTTGGCACATAAGGCTATGGTCATGGATTTGCTTCAAGTAATATAGTTGTTGCCGTTGAAAGGGTAGTGACAAGCACAACACTTGGGTTTTTAGTGTTAGTGATAGAGTAAGGTTCAAATTCATTTGTTGTTGGTATGTTTGTGACACTAGAGCCATTGTTGTCACCTGCATTTGACATAGTAGGTTAGGGTAGAGGAATCAGATAGTAGGCTCTTATATCATGAAGGAAAATGGGCAGAAAGATAGTTGGTGAAGAAAGAGAAATTCTTTCATCCTTGTATTGAACTTTTGGGACAATATTTATACATCTATAACTCTATTTCAAATGGTTGAGTTTCTTAGAATCAAGGAGAAAACTGACGAATGTGCTAGCTGTACAAAATTACCTATTTGTTAAGTATGTATAATGGCAGAGACAAATTTGTTAACTAATATACAATGTCCGAGAAGAAGAAAAGGACAGTTTTTAAAACCAAAAGATCACAAATTATCATCTTCAATGCTACGCTGTATAGTTATTTTGCTTCTTCATTCATCAGCTTCCGCTCATGTCACATTCAATCTTCACAACAATATAATTATATGTGCCCTAAGTACCAACAATAATATAAAAAAGTATTGGGATATGTTTGTTTTGTTTTGAAAGAGAAGTTGGATATGATAGCTTGTTAGCAAATATCTTTTTATTATATATATATATATATATACAGATATTATATTCGTACTAGTAATGATGTCATGGGTTTGGAAAACCGACTAAATGGGAAATCCCTTATTTTTCTTACTCTTTAATGTTTCTTTTTTATTATATAGGTATTTGTGGACTTAATATTATTATGAGTGTGTGAATTTAGATAAAAATTAAAATTTTATACACATATTTCTACTTAATTGTGGTTATCAGTTTGGCACAGTTCTGTACTAATCTGTCAAAGAACCAGAATGTTAGAAAATATTGAAATGACTGTTTGTGAAAATCCTATTCACTCTTTTAGTTGTTGCATCTAAAGCCAAGGCTCGTAATAAAAAGTCTAGCAAGTGTTGAGAAGATCTATACAACAATCAAAATAAGCATTCGCCTCAAAAGGCAAATACAGATCACCGCCATTCACCAAAACTAATCACTTCTAATGTAAAGCTAGGATGAAATATTAGTCCAAATTAGTCAGTGTCAGATGAATGTGGCGTGTGTAAGTAGGTACTTTTGATCCTACAAACATCGATGCCTTCCGCAAGTTCATGGATTTTTAAGATGAGAAAGCAAAATATGTCGAGGGAAAAGAAAAACGAGTTCAAGTAAGGTTAAGAATCCCTATAAATAACCATTAAAAACCAAATGTTGATTTGATAAACAAATACTTAAATTAAAGCTAAGAATTGTTACATAATGACTTTCAGTTTCTTATTCCAAAACCATGAAGGATCAATATTTAGAAGTTTATATTGTTTTTACAAACACGCCACTATTATATGCTACTATACCACCCTAATAAATGAAAAAGAGTAAATGAAATGCAATGCAAACGGGACGCTCCCATGCTTAGCTGCAAAGTTTGTATAAGAGTATATACACAAACTCTTGGGATAATGAACCATCATCAGTTTCAAGGGCCTGAACTTAGACGTAGCAGCTTAAAGAGTCAAGTATCACGAACTGGAGTATAGCCTTGTGCTTCATGAGAGCGTTCCTCCTCAGCCGTAACTTTCTCTTTGGTCTTCTGACCAACTTCCTCCGCTGCCTTGGCCACTTTACTGAAAGCACCTGTGACCCATGAGACTCCACTTAGCACATAACGGTTCTTCATGACAGCAGATCCAGCATTACTCACTGTCTGTTCAGCAGCTGTAAATGCAGACTTGGTTGTTTCAGAAACCCGAAATTTCTCATCCACTGCCCTTACTTTGTCATTCACCATAGCTGTACCAACAGTTATTTTCTCGCTGAAACCAATCTTTTGATCCAAAGAAGCAACTTTTGAAGTGGCAGTTGATGTAAGTTGGTGTTTCTCATCAAAGGACTTGGCTTTGCCAACGGCATCTTTCCCTAGAATGAAGCCCTTGGCTAACATGGAGCTTACAACATCCTCAGCCTTCTGAATAGCAGATTGAGCATTGGACGAACTGTTCTCTGTTCCCTGATGAGATTGCAGAATTAAGAGAGTTGCAGCATTAATAATTTATCAACATAAATTGTAAGGGATTGCTCAATCAGTGACATTACACTAGATTGGGCTGAAGCTGCAGCCGGTAGTTTGTACTCTGGTGCTGGTTCAATCACAACTGACTGATCGACTATTGTTGCTCCCTGAAAGGTACAAAATAAGCTTATTATCAACTCACAATGTATCCAAGCCTAGATAATTGTTTATATATGATTTTGTGCCACGTGAATGTGCTTATAAAATTGTGGAAGGCAGGTATCTCAAATGGAAATTTTGATCAAGTTGAAATATAAAGCTTATGAGTAAAACTTGCACATAAAAATATGATTATGTTGATGTACAATTGAAATTAGTCATTTACAGATAACTTGATAGCATATGTTCCTAGCTTCCTCAGACCATCCCAAGTATGAAGAAACAGATCAATGCTGCCATTCTCAAGATACAAAAAATGAGTTTAAAATGTAACAACACATCATATAGCAGGGAAAATAGCTGCTGTTGCTTTATCTAAAATGGAACTCTAGCAACAAAGATCAGCCATGTTGAGAATAAGGCATAATTGAAAGACATCAATTAGTTGAAGATGGTAAGAATCCACTATCCATACATAACAACAACAGAAACAGAGAAGTAAAAGACCAGCCATTTGCAAGGTTCAATTTCAAGGCCAATAAGACTGCTACCTGCTCCAGGATCCAGGCTTGAAGTGAAAAAATTTCTTAAGAAAGCAGAGTAATTAGGGCTTAAATTTACAAATCTTTGCACCACTGGCCTTAAATATTTCTGAAGAATTGATATATCGTTCCAACAAAATGAGAATATTCACAAAAGATAACAGAATAATATGAATCTATCAACTTTGCCACCAATACAGTAGAAGAAATAATGGTAACTAAAATTCACAAAAAGTATAATCACCCTCTGACAATCAGATCTTTGCAATTGTTAACCTAAAGAAATCCAAAAGATCTGTTAAACAATTTAGGATTCATTGTTAACCTAAAGAAATCCAACAGATCCGTTATACAATTTAGGATTCATTCACTTAGAAAATCCCTTCACTAACATGATGGATAAGGAACTGTTAGAATGTGTATCAGAAAGATTCACATAGAAATATTTGGCAACTTGTAATCTAGTAAAATTAAAGCTAATAGTAGTTAAGAAGTGAAGGCACCGAAAGAAGAACTGCAGTCTCTGCTCCTTGAGGATCTTTGAAAGTAACATATGCAATTTGAGACCGCTCATTCTGACTGCAAAATAAACAGAATACGATTACACATGTGGTTTTACATAAGTGGTTAATTAAGTTCCTGTCAATACAAAATAGCTGAGCCCTACTCTAAGTTGGAAAGCTTCATTCTTATTTTAAAGCAATTGAAAAAAACTAGAAAAACAAATATTCACCAACCCTTGCAATTCTATATACTGAATTTCCCCAGAAAAGGAAAAGAATTCCTTGACGTCTTGCTCTGTTGCCTCCAAGGAAACATTACTAACCTTTACTGTACGTATCTGCATTGACAAGTAAAAAAAAACTAGATCAGGCAATAAGATGAACAATATACACATAAAATTCATTCACTATTCAAATTGAATCTTGCTGTGGAAGCTTTAACTACCAAATATCTACTGTCATATTTCCTAACATATATCAGGGCTATAGGAATAATGTGATTCAAAAAAATCAAGGAGATAACAATTAGACTTCCATGGGACTTATAAGACAAATGACCAAGGACATCCATAAAGATCAGAGAAATAGATATCAAGAAATAAACAGCCACTTGTAACATCATATTCCTTACTTACATGATGAAAACAGGCTTAGTTAACTCCAAAACTTTGCATGGATTCTAAAATCCAGATTACACGGTCAATTTTCATGTCTTGACTATGCTATCAAGCAACACTCTCCAAAAACTTTCTCAATTGCAATTTGCCTCTGATCTTTAGAAATAGAAACCAACTCGATTCATTGAAATAATATAAACATTTTCCAGAGAGGCAAAATTACACAAGGACTAGCAACCATCTGACAGCTTATGCAAAAATCAAGAAGGTAACCCCATTATTAATGTTTTTACATTATCACGGCATCAAATTGGATTGCAAAGAGTTGGATGGGAAATTCATGTCATAGACTTGAGCACCATTTTCGGTTACTTAATTGAGTTCAAAATAAATAGAAGACCAGCAGGCAAAAAACTTTTAAACCAAAAGGAAGTGATCATATAAAAGTCAACAGAACGCAAAGCTAATGACTTCAAGGTTCAAGCCAGTACATTCCTCACACCTCCCACCCACAATAAAACTCACATAGTTTTAGGTAAAACCTTGAACTAGAGTCAATTGCTCTGATGTAAAGAAGCACACCCAACTCATATCTAACAAGGAAGAACAATTAGTGTCAACTGATTCGACGAATTCCAATTTATCTTTATTTCAGTGAGAATCTCACTGCTCACAAAATCCAACTCAATTAACTAAAACCAAAAAAGAAACCAAAGAGAAGCATCGAAAAACTTCACAAAAACAGAGCGTATACTTGATTCCCACACCTTCAAGTTCTGAGTATTTCAGTTTTTAAATGAAGCAAAAAAAATCCAATTCGTGGTGCTTTTGATTCATATTCATAAAAGAAATGAATAACAAAAATTAAAAAGAAACATATATATGCATAAACTTTAAAGGGTTATTGAATTTGCGAATAAACTGGATTTCTAACCATCACAAAAACGATACAGAACAAGTGCGCGAGATTTATATTTCGTGAAAAAAACCACAAAAATAAACCAAGCTTTTGCTAACCTCCATGGACGTTGAAACTAATTTTCGATTCAGAAAACAGTTGTTGAAGAGGATAAGTGCGGGACGGTGAGGCTCCTAAGATATGGTTTTGTTATATTTTGACATCTTTTATTTTGGTAAATCGTATGGTAAAGGAACGAAGACACCAAGTGAGAAAGAGTGGAACTGGTTGTAGAGAATTGAAAAGAGTAAGTTGACGTGTGATCGTACATTCTGTTACCGAGATGCTTCTCGGACTGATTATTTTGTTAATTTTCTTATTTTAATTTCTATTTATTTAAAAACTAAAAACAAGAGGAAAATAAAAAAATCAATTATCTTATCAAGTAACGTTATCTTCACGATGCTTCCAAGATATGCATGGACTGATATCTCCGGATTACGTGCGAGTAACTAATAAGGAATAAACCTTCCAGGTCAAAGCAAAATTAAAATAATCAATAAATTTATTATAAAACAACAGGCAAGAAATAAACTGATTGTGAGGTTTGCTGATAAAGTGGTTATGCAAGGATTATGTTTTAAAATTCGGACTGGATCGGCCAGTCTGATCGGTGACTGGTCGGTGATCCGGTCCGGTTGATGCTTCAAAATCGGCTACAAGTTGACCCAGTCTGAACCAGTCAAAATTGGTCAAAACCAGTCAATTGACCGGTCGGGTCCGACAGGTCCGATAATTTTTTTTAATTTTTGAATTTTTGAATTTTTTAAATATTTTTAATACTATATATAATTAAATATAATTATTGTATAATTATTACGTCACACCAATTCGATCGGTGGTTGAATCGGTTGAATCGATCAAACCAGTAACTAATAAGGCCACCGATTTGATGACCGGTCTAAATTTTAGAACATAGTGCAAGGATATTGATTAGTTCTTGAAAATTTATGGATCTTGATTTTGGGTTTTAAGCCTAACCTATAGTCTAGAATATGTATCATGAATCATTGGAGTGAAGAAGGTTGACAATAATAGATTTCTTTTTAACTATTGTCTTTGTTTTCTATTCTTCTTTCTTCTTCAAGTGTAGGGCTCATCATCATTATCTGAATTATAATTACCTGATTGACATGTTTCACAATCTGACTTTCATTTAAATGGATTTACATCCCATATGCAATGTCCTTGGTGGCGACTGATGTATATAAGTTGGCCATATGGTTTAACATAATGAATAGGAGGTCTTCGCCATCTTTACAAGAGATGTGTTTGAGCTTACTCATGTACTACCTCCATATGAAGTATTAAGGGATCAAATTTTGGAACACTGTCCTAAGAGCCATGTACAGTTCTTATACCTCTAATCCTCTTTAGAAAAATCCTCACTTCCTCATCTGTCTACCGATAAAAAAGAATGAAGACATTAATCCTATCAAGCTACTCATCATGACATCAATCTGGATGAATTGAAGTTAACACAAGAAGAATTTGTTACTTTACTTCAACAATGATTGATTGATCACAGAAAATCATATTGAACTTGTTTGACTTTTTATTTCAACCAAAGAGTTAAGAAAAACGAGGAATAAAGAATTTGGTGTTCAATTATAAACCTCTAAATACATTATTTCAGGATCACAAATTCCCATTACTCAAAATAAATACACAGGTCCTATTTTTCAAAGAAGCTACAATCTTTCAAATTTTGGTTTAAAAGTAGGATTTTGCCAATTGGGAATCGATCCCTAAGATGTTAGACATGATAATGATCTGTATACATGTCTATTATAAAAGTAAATGCGGAATATTATTACGTACCTCCTGCCAT
>JANTPM010000002.1:15397343-15408458 GCA_025434745.1 Erythroxylum divaricatum
GTAATTATATTGGTATAATAAAATTAATAGAGTAGTATATATATGTATGGGAGACATAAGTGATATTGTTATTGCGAGAAGTGTGATGCAGGCTTTTATTGTAATTACTTGTTATTTATAAATTAAAATTTAATTATTACATATGAGTTTCAACTTAGCTAGTGTTCGCTTAGAATGGAAGTTATTGTATTAAGCAGAGAAGAAGAGCTTAAAAAGAAGAAGGAAGTTTATATGTCCATGTGCAAAGGTTGAAATTCTAATGTGGCACTCATCCATTTAGTGTAAGGTATAATTTGGCATGTGTATTAGTGTTTGGTATATGTTCTACCATCTGGTGGTATACTTTATATAAGATAGTAGTAGGTTCTGAATAATGTTATGGTATGTGTGGTATAATACAGTAATGTATTAGAGATGAGAAATAAAATAGAAAATGAGAAAAGTTCTTTAGATATGAGTATCATATATTTGTAGTTGCTACAAGGGGCCAAAATAAGGATAATAATAAATAGTTTAATAGCAAAACATTTGTGTCATTAAGGTCAATCATATAAATTATAAGAGTTAAGTAAAATGAAATCTAGATCTAATGGAAGAAATAGTTGCAATACTCAAATATATTATCAATCAAAAGAAGCCATTTAGACTATAATCAAGTTTTAAAATATGTATAATCATTAATAGATTTCAAGTATTGTTGAGTTCTCGAGAGAGAGTCTTTTATATTCTTCTCATAAAACAAATACAAACAAAATAGAATGAAACCTAGATTAACTGGAAGAAATAATTGCAATACTCAAATATATCATTGATCGGAAGAGGGCATTTAATCCATAATCAAAATTTAAAATATGTATAACCATGAATTGATTTCAAAAAATGCAAGGTTTATGAGTTGACATCAGGTTGTGAATTGCCAAATCAGGCGTAGATTAGGAAAAAACTATTGAAGAATTAGGTCACATATAAATATATGGTCTATTATAGCAGTCACATATAAGTATAAGAATATTACATGTTTATGAAAGGATTATCTTAATCATATTTATATGTTAAGAAGAGCGAGACTAGAAGGAGACATTAAATTTTTATATAAGATGTTTATTTGAATATAAAAATAAAATTTTCCATTAAATTGGCTATGTTAATAAAAGAATCTTTAGGAATATTTTTTGGGCAAATGTGAGGAGTTAGGCAACTTATATTGAAATTAGTGATGCAGTCACGCTTGTTACTAAGTATCTTATGAAAAATACCAAATGTTGTTTCTTCCATTTTTTTTGTATAAGCCATTGTAGGCAATCTATATTTCTTAGTGTAAACCATCATGCCTACAAGTGTTATCAAAAATTAAAAGATATATTTATGGACATTGTGTATTATGCCAAAATCACCAAAAAATTTGTGATATAATGTAATGGTTATGTAGTTTTACTTGAAAAATAGTTGTTGGATTAGGTTTCTATTTGATGACTATATATGGTGGGTTCTAGTGTTAGGGGATATTGTTGGGCAAGAATGATAATCACGTAAAGAAGTAAGGGTATGAATGTTTTCTTTAATGGTTATATGTAAGTCAGTAGTACATTAAAACAATTCTTTTAGGAATACAAGGAATTTATTAAAAAATATATTGAGTACTTATATATAAGAAGTAGTTTGGTACTTATATATAAGAAGTAGTTTATTGTTGGTTATATGATTTGATATTGAGAAAGAATTTCATAAGGCATACATCAATACATTGTTTTATATTACACAAGAAGAACTAAATCTTACTACAAACTCTTTAAATATACACAGTCCAAAGTTCCCTGGTTTGAGATAATATGGAAGTCCCCAAAGGCAACATTTATCAATTTGTTAGCTGTTAAAGATAGGCTAAAAACTAAAAGTAAATGCTATAGCTCTACAAATAGTATTGATCCTAGTTGTTTGTTGTGCAAAAGGGAAAATGAAACTTTGAATCATTTATACTTCCAATGAAGTTTCTCACATGCTATCTGGACTAGAATTCAAAAAACTATGCATATACACTATCCATATAGTGATTGGGTAAGCATTACTCAAAGGGCCATCAAAATGATAAACAAAACGAAGAAGGATCAGGTAATTTTCAATATTGCTCTTTATTGTGCTCTATATACAATCTGGAGGGATAATAAATGACAACATAAGGGAATGGAGATGGAAGCTCAAATTATGGTTGATTATACTATATACTATATTAGACAATTTTTCCTAATATATAAAGCTCACTTTAAAATCAGTCATTATATGAAGAGATCTTTTGGAATATCTAAAGATAGTCATCGGGAGCAGAGATTGATTCTTTGCCTTGTTAACTGGTTATTTGTATTGGGTGTAATTTGCATTTTTGTATATTTTGTTAAGCGTTATATATATATATATAGGTAATTCCCAAAATTGCTTGTTATTGTGCTCTATATACAATCCAAAGGGATAGAAATAAATGACTGCATAAGGGAATGGAGATGGAAACTCAAATACTGGTTTATTCTACTATATACTATATCAAAGAATTTTTCACAGGACATGAAGCTCACTTTAACACTAACACACACACACACACACACACACACACACACTCACACTCTCACACACACACACACACACACACACACACATATATATATATGTATGTATGTATGTATGTATATATGTATGTATGTATGTATGTATGTATGTATGCATGTGTGTGTGTGTATGTATGTATGTATGATTTTTTTTAAAAAAAGTATGATGTATTGCAATGTAAGAAATATTTAAACTAAAAGGAATGGCAATTTGTATGAGGTAAAGGATATGGATAATGGGTGCAATGCTATCTAAATGTACACAAGTACATTAGGTGACTTATCCCCACTAGCTAAGTGTAACTACTTTTGTGTGAATTTAAGGGAACATATGTAAGTTTTTTAGTAGGGTGGAGATCAAACAAATTCCAAAATATCTATTTGTTAGAAGGTGACATATCATGTTGGCCAAATGCAAGCAAAAATGAGAGTTAGAAACATTTAGGAGGATGACAATATTGGTGTTAGCAAGATAAAGAAATTAGAATCAAGTTTCTATAAACCCCTTAATTACACAGACAAAAAATGATCAAAATTTGACTACCTATATAATATGATAAAAACAAATAAAAAGATATAAGTGCAACTATAATTGAGTTAAGAGATGTTGGAAACTATTGTGGGCATACTGAATCCCTTCTAAAAAAATGTTAGCTAAAAAGACTCATTTGTCTTTAGATCTCACAATGTGCCAAGAACAAAAAGGTTGTAATATTATGAAAAAAGATTATTACATAAATTTAACTTATATAGTGAAATTAGATGTATTACATAAATTTAAATGTTTCTTGAAACTATATATATTTATAAATCTAAATTTTTATTGAAATTAAAAGTGAAAGAGAGATTGTAGTTAAAATTTGGATTGACATCTTGTATGGTTTTGTTTTTTGAGATATGAATTCTCAAATTTTGGCATTGGTTACTTCATATATCATAAACATTCCACTAATGCTTTAGTCTTTTGATCTTGGTAGTTATATTTAAACCTATAAGAGAAAGTAGACAAAACAAATAGACATAGGATCATAGAAACCCTTGATATTTGATTTATAATATGCTTATAGCCTATAAATTCATAGATTTCTCAAATCTTTCATTAGAAGAACAAAAATGTGTCAAAAATTTTGTTGATGATATTGTCAAACGTAGATTTCAACACTATCTTGACAAATTCCAAAATTACACAAATAAGACTTTGGTTATTTAGAAAAGAAAAAGAATGATTAAAATGAATAATTAATAAGTAGTATAAAACATGATTGTATAATGTTATGTCATAGGATATTATATTAATCAATAAAAAAGATTATTACATAAAATTAGATTATCAATTGAAATTAGACATTTTACATAAGTTTAAATATTTCTTAAAATTAAATATATTATATAAATCTAATGCTTGTTGGAACTAGATTTGAAAGAGAGATTGCATTAAAATTTGGATATAACCTCTAGTTAATTTTGTTTTTTAAGATATAAATTCTCATATTCTATCATTGGTTACTTTACGCATTGTACAAATTCTACTAGTGACTCTAGTATTTTAATCTTGTATAATAAGGAGAGAAGAAGAGTTTGAAAAGATGAACAAGGGAAAAAAATCTTATGTCTACATGAAAAAGCTAAAATTCCAATATAGAAATCTTCTTTTTAGTGTGAAGTGTAATTTGGTATGTGTACTATTTTTATTAACATATATTAGTTGTTGTATCATCCGGTAGTCTATTTTATGAAACGTACTAGTAGTTTTTGAATAACAGTATGGTATTTATAATATAATAAAATGGTATAAAGGCAATGAGTAATAAAATGGAGAACTAAAAGAGTTCTTTAGATTTATTGATCTTTTTTAGCGTGGTAGAGGTTATTGAGATAGAGTTAGTAGACGAAATAGAAATGAAGTTTGAAATGATATTTGATTTTTCCCTAAAGTATGAAAGGTGTTAGAGGTTTGCAATTACTATAAAGGGTATAAAAAAGATGAGAATGAAGAGTTTAAAAGTAAAATATTTATCAATGTTTTAAAAATTGGGCTAGAGATCGAACTAGTCATAAGAAAGGTTTAAGCGTAAAAGGTTCAGTCGATATTAAACCATTATAAAATTAGTATGTAATAAATAAGAAATAAAAATTATAAGAGTAACTAAAAATAAAATATTTTAAAATTTGATTAACAAATACTAATATTCTTAATATCACAAAAATTAAAATTTATATGTTCATCTATTATTTTAAAACTCTACAATTTATTTTAAACACATGAAAGAACTAAGTCCATAATCAGGACAATAATATTAAAAGTAAGAGGGCAAATAGTAGTACAACAAGAACCTTGATACCATCTCCACTATTATATGAAAACACTAATTCGTCTAAAGAAGCAGAACAATAGTAATAAAATTAAGAGGGCAAGTAGTAGTACAACGAGAAGCCTGTAACACTCTAACAAGCAATGAACAATCTTGTCTAGTCTGACTAGTATCCGCCATAGACATGAGTAAGAACAATCTACCAAAACCAATTATTTTTACGTTCAAGGGTTCTGAGAGATTGTTTTCAAACATCACTATGTTTTTGTTTAGGAGAAGTATAACATAGAAACGAAGAGTGGTTGAGAGATGTTGCTTGCTCTTTGTTCTATTTGCTTCTAAGAGATCATTTTTTAACTCGAAAACCACTTTTTTCCTTGTGATGAAGCTAATCCCTTCACCAAACCCTAGAATGAGTTCATAAAAATTCTATAAACACTGCATGATGGGTTTCGAGTTTTGGGATTTCTATAATAAGGATAGATGATTAAAGTTGTGTGCTACAGAGAAGTTTTGTTTTGAGATTGGGAAGTAGAGAGTTAAAGCAAAAAGAGTTAAAAGAATGGTTTTTAAGTGTTAGAAAATCCATGGAAGTGAAAGACCATTGGCATTCAGACAACATTTGAAGGGAAGGTCCAGAGTTAGAGAGAGAAGTAAAGAAGATGTTATTGTTGCATTAGGAGAAGCAGAAGATGAAACTAGTTTTTATGGTTTAAAGAAAACCAATCAGTTTATTATTTAATCGACTAGTTTTCAATCATAGAGGTTTAAAGTAAAAATTGAACCGAAAACTAGTATGTACTTAACTATATCAAACCGGCTGGTCCGGTCTAATTATTACATCACTAATATTTATACATCATCATGGTCAATCGCATAAAATCATAAAAGTTAAAAAAAATGAAATCTAGATCTAATAAAAGAATTAATTGTAATTCTCAAATATATTATCAATTGGAAGATGATATTTAGACCATAATCAAATTTAAAAATATGCATAACCATGGATTGATTCCAAGTAATGTAAGGTTTAAGAGACAACAATGGTTTGAAATAACTAAACAAGATGTAGATTAGAAATGAAAGAAAATTATGAAATAAGGTTGGTCATAAATTTATGGTAACTTGTTTACGAAAGAATTGCCTTAATTATATAAAAATATTGGAAAGAATGAGGCTAGAAAAAGGAGACACAAAATTATACATAAGAAGTTTGTTAGAGTGAAAGAGAATGATGATATATTTTTCAATGAAATTGACTATGATGAAAAAGGAAGGATGAGAAATTTTTTTTAGACTAATGCAAAAATTCAAATAACTTATATTGAACTTTTGTGATGTGATTATGTTTACTACCATTTATCTCATAAAAAATACCAATTGTAATCCAAATGCAAGTTTTGAAGATACGAGTAAGTTGCCATTTTGAGCCAGTTTATGGAGGCCTCCCCAAGAGGCTCTTCTGGAAGTCCTTAATCCCCTCAAGGTATGGGAAATAGTATGTTCACAACTCCATAGGAAGGTGAGAGCATGAAATCCATCATATCATGGGGAAACATGGTTGTTTTAAACAATTTGAGGGACATTCCGAAGCACCTTCTTGTAGCTGTCAAACAAGGCATTATTACTCCTCCATTTGATAAGTTGCAAGAAGGAGAAAAATAATGGGGAAATATGATGCTAGGCTATTTTCTCAGCAAAAGGCCTATCTTTCCACGATGTTGCTTATTGAGGATGACATGTTTTCTTTCAATTCACTGACTATGATTCTCTTAGCAAGGCAATGGAAGCTCGGCTATGGCATATTAGGGGATAACCCATGTTTGTCCAAAATGGGTGTTTGGTCTTAACTTTGACAGATCGACAATTGAATCCATTCCACTATGGATTAATTACCATAATATTTCACTAGAATACTGTACTATAGATGATCTAAGCATATTTGCAAGTTTTTCAGGAAGGCTTATTTCTTTTGATTATGTTAATGCCAAGTTAGATAAAATTAGCTATGCTAGAATATGTGTTGAGAATAACTTGAAGGAGGAAATCCCTAATGTTTTGTCTTTTTTAAAACTTGATCTAAATGGGGAACTAACCAAAACAAATGTACACCTTTCTTATAATTGGAGACCACAATTGAAGAAAAAAGAATGGAGACCACTAATAAATAATTTTTTTCTAGGAGATATATAGATCTAATGGGATATAAGGAAGTCCAAAATCTAGTCACTAATGATGATAACTTAGGAAAAGAGAAAATTAAGAAGTTGACAGACAAGACTGAGAGTAAATAGGTTGTTCAAGAAGAAGAACAAGCCTATGTTCTAGCAGAGGAAGAGAATCAAAATGAATCAAGGGAGGAGGGAAATCATGATGATCAAGATCCAACCTCTAACATTAACACCAATGAGGAGGAGGCCATTTTCTTAATAAATCCTAGAAGTGTAGATAGAGAACAACTAAAGTCTTCTCCTAATACTTTGAGGAAGTCAAGAAGGAAGAGAAGGAAACCCATGGGTCATTGAATTACTCATAATTAAGTGGTTTTTTAGAATATTAGGGGAGTTCTACCATGCATTGATTTAAGAGTTCGATACTTTTCACCCTAAACATTTAACTTCATTGAGTGAAATCTTAGTGAGGATGTAAAGGTTTATGTTTTTAAATTCAATGAGATTATTGATGTGATTATTATTAATATTGACTTAGGAAGTTAGTTTTAGGATAACTTGATTATACTTCTAAGTTAATTTGAATAATATGACTTGATGATTTAAAGTATGAACGGACATGTTAAAATTAATGAAACATAAATGTTGCAAGATTTATAATTTTAATTATAATTTTCTTGAGGATAATCAAAATCTTAAGTGTGAGGATATTTGATAATTGATATTTTGAATGTACATTGCAAGCATTCATCATGTACAATTATTAAAGAATTATTAAACCTTTCAAAGTTTCAAGTTTCAAACAATCAATCAATGTAAATAACCTTCAAGGTTCAAAACAATAAAAAGGCTTCAAATAAAAATAAGGCAAAGTTTAATAATGGGGTTATATTCAATGAAAAAGGCTAAGCCTCAACTTGGTTATTCCTAAAGGATAAAATAAGGTAAGGCAATTATCAAAAAAAATGTTAAAACAAATTATTGAATATGAGTGCCTTTATCATTTCAATGCTTCTAATTTAACAATTGTGGTCTCAATATGCATAATAAAAGTAAGTTTTAGAATTATTCAAGTATGTATGATAACATACATGAAAGAATAAAAAGATCTTAAAATTTTTGAAATTTTGCTCTTAGGCTCAACAACTCACGAAAAAGACAGTTATTATGTATGTAAATAATATGCAATTTTATTTAAATTAACTATCTTAATGAATACTAAAATTATGACTTATAAAAGCATGTTTATTCTAATTATCATCTTTTTACATACTAATTCAAATATAAAATTAATGATGAAGTAAATTAATGACGGATAGATTCAATTAAATCAATATATCAGTTCAGAAAATTTAATAAACAAGATTATAATAATTTTAAGAAAATCATTAAAATCGTTAATTGCTTCCTCACACTTAAAGTTGTACATTGTCCCTAATCTATAAAATATAAGTATATTGAATAAGTGAGAAGGTGAAGTGGTACTCCCCTTAGTAAGATGATTTTTGAGATTTTCCATTCAATATTAGACTAACATCCTTGCAAAATATAAAGAAAAAGGGATAAAAAGATAAAATAACAACAACAATAGAGAAGATAAAAATGAAATATAAAACTAGAAATAAAATAAAATATAAAATAAAACTTATCCTAATTCATGGATTGCCTCCTATAAAGCACTTGTTTAACTTCATTATCTCAACGTACGATGCATATTACCCTTATCCTGGGTCTTGATTAGTGACTTGATTCCACCCGTTTCTCCGCTTGTAAGCATGCCATATGTTGCAAGATAATAATAAGGGCATAATTGATTAGACTAATAACACTAATGGACTCTATTAATGCTTTTTTTAATGAAAAACTATTTTAAAAAATAGGGAATAACAAAACTTCTTGAATAGTCAGTTGATGCAAGCAATTTATCTTAGAGGAAGTGGGAACCCTATGTACTTAAGGTGACGATCAATGCCTCATCAGTAGTTTCCTTATTTGGTTCCTCTATCAGTTTGTTTGCAACTATCTTTGTCCATTCTTATTTTTCTTCTTCTTGAACAAAGGTTTCTGGCTTATCTTCTTCAATTACTTCTTGCCACTTCTCTACATCCTCTTCTTGGACAAAGGCTTCTTCTTCTTCTTCCTCATGTTCTTCTTCATCGTCTTTTCCTTCATCTTCTTTTGGACTAGATAGACCATTTGCATCTATCAGATAATATCTTTGCTAGTTGGTTGATTTGATTCAACATATTTTGTATATGAGCCTTTGTTTTTTAGTGCCTCATGTTTGATTCTTAAATAAAATAAGCTATCATATCTTTCAAAGTACCAGTTATCTTCTTGCCTTCTTGAAATGTATCTTTATTCATGAAATGAACCGTTATCTTTTCTTGACTTTGAGACATTAGGGATCTTAGATAGTATAGGGTATTATGTTCTTCATGTCCAAGTAAAGTAAATCGCACCTCGAATTCACGTAAGCTAACTATGTGCTTGATATTCTGTTAGTTTATCTATAATAATTTCATATTGTTGCTCTAATTGTACATATTCAGTTAAAGCATAGTTAGTCCATCCATATACGTAAGGTTTGCTCTACTTTAAATTATACATATTCTTGTATGATGCACCTTGAGTTTGGTTATACATATTTGGTTGCTCCCACATATAATTTAATGTCTGACATTCATGATTGTAATTATTACTCCCACAAATGTTGCAATATGACATAGGCATTGGTTAAGTTTCCAAAAACATGTGAGAAAAGCACTCTTTGCAAAGACACATCGTAACTCCTATAAGAGTATTGTCTGATCCATCCTTCCATGATGAGTTGTTGTTAGGACGTTAAACCTTGATCCTTAAAATAAACCACAAACACACTATTATTGTAGAGATGTTCAAAAGATAATTAAACTAATAAGTCAATAATATGGCAAGATACAATACAAATAAAATAAAATAAAATAAATACAAAAAATAATGGCTAGAGTAATAGCATCCAGGTATTACTAATATTATTGTCACTAGAAACAATGTCAAAAAATTGATTGGCACTAAACTTAATCGCAAGTGCACGACACAGCTGTAGCTAGGATAGGTAAGTATAAGTCGATCCTATGAAGACAATGATTACTAGTAATTACCTCTCTTCTATTATCTAACCTATAAATTGGATTTTGGTTTTAATAAAGAACGTAAAACTTAAATAATTAAAATAAGCAAGAAATAATAACGATTGGAGAAGAAATTGCTTAGAAAACTATCAATATCAAAAATTGGTGTCTAGGTGATGAATCCACCTAAAACTATTAGATAATTAACCATTTTATCGTGTAATTCTTTATTTATTATTGGATCATGAAAATTCCTATCTTATATTAGTAAATCTCTGGAGACTACAAACAACTAATCTATAGGTTTATTAACCAAAATTATTTAGGTTAAAGTTTCTAGGATTGCTTGATCAATTTGTGAATGCAGTTATTAGTTTTTACTCTAATCCCAAAGATTTATGTCAAACTATCTCTAGGTTTGCAATCAAATCCCTTTAATTATAATAGATCTATTCATCAATAGTTTTCAATCTTTATGTTATGAAATCAGATTATGTACTAATATTTTGGATCTATTAGAACATACATAAAAACATATAATTGAATCAAAATATATCAGTTAAGACAATTGCATTAAATAGAAAAATCTAAATATATTATAGCCCAAACTAGGGTTCATCGCACCTAGACATTAATAAGCGTTTAGTTATATGTAATAAAAAATGAAATTTGAGATAAATTGGAAGAAACATGAAAAGAAAACAAAGAGTTCATAATTCTAAGTCTCCCTTCTTTTTTATCGAATGTTCTTACAAGTTTGTGGTTTTACGTTGCAATCTATTTTTGATGATTTCTTCACGTTATCTATGTCTCTTGATCAATACTATCTTTCCTTAATAGTCTTCACGTTTATAATCAACTTGAGAAGCGTGCTCTTCCCATTTGCCTCTACTCACATACTTTATAGCAAATCATAGAGTTT
>JANTPM010000002.1:15414943-15426597 GCA_025434745.1 Erythroxylum divaricatum
TATCACCCTCATGAGGCACGGGCTCGGATATCACCCTCGATGTCGGGTTTGGGTCTTGCGGGAGTGGGATGCTACATAATAAGTCTTTGCTAATTCAAACTAAATGACTACAATAATCCTATTATCCTGGTGACCGCGGATGATCTGACTCTCTAGCCCTCCTCTTCAACTGCTCCATGTCATTTTGGAGCTTAGTCATGCACTCCATCGTGTGTTACAACTAACTTGTCAATATCCGCACTGTGCTCTCAAGCTGATGGATATATTCCATTGTCGGTCGTCTACTTCATGCTGTTATACTAGACATAAAGGAGTGCGAATAACATGTGTTCACAAATGAGCCTAGCTTGAAGATCCTTCTAGGACTGTCCCTACCACCCACTGCATCAAAATATGCTTGACTCTCACCAACAGCTTATTCTCCCTGAGACTATCGCTGAATGCTTTCTTGTATTTGGTCCTATTAGGATACAATGTTTATATTAGTAAGTGATAATTATTAAGAATGAATATTAAAGCAAAAATTTCTCATACATTCAGTTTTCTACATCGACTATTGATGAATGTCACACTGTCATGTTTCTTAGTGTGAGTATACAAAAATAACCGACAGGGTGTAAGCGTTATACCCATAGACTTTTCCTGCATAACATTTGTAATTGTTTCAAGTTAACTAGAATTTATAAAAATTTTGGCAGAGTATCCTCTATTTTTATGATATTTTCCCCCTGTTGAACAAAGAAAATAACTCAATACAGTCATATATGGCACCAGGAATTTATACCATGATCATTATCCATAATACACATATTTTCATTCAACATTCAACACATCAATTTAAATAGATATACAGTAAAGTTAAAAATTAGAATATAAGTATAAGATTGGATACTTACAAGTCTCGCTACATGCTTGTAGTGGGTAATTGATCCTCCCGTATATATGAGAAGACTCTCTCCTCTTGATCCTCCACATCTGTTGGTCGAGTTACACCCTGAGATGAACATTGTCTTAGGTGATGTCCAATACTCCAGCCAACGACTCCATATGCCCTTAAAAAGATAAGGCGAACGTACACCAGTCTTGTGCATTGTACCAATAAAGTCATAATAACGTGTAAGAGCTTGCCTCTCCCATACTTGATGTATAACCCCATCGATACCAGAATCCTAACAAAATTGTTTCTGAAATAAATAGAAAATTATTCGATAACTTATAATCTAATAATATTTATCTAATTAATAAATACAAATCAATGAAAAAAGAAAATTATGAATTATTGTACCTCAAACTCCTGAAAGTAAAATGCCTTTATGGCCTAAGAGATATTCTTCCATACATAACTCTCAAGATCAATCCTCTCTTTAAATGCAGATTTCATATTTCTATATCACAGTCCCGACGGAATTAACCTAATATAAGAACAAAAAATTTTTATAACATTTGCAAAAATTTAAGCCTATAACTTAATTATAAACATATATAGTGTTTCATGCGATTTCACTTGCAGATTCTTGACAATTCTTATATACTTTCTTCTATCAGGTGCCTCAACTGCAGGCTGGCGGTCATCTTCTTCATTCGCTATAGGAGTAGTGGGCTATTAGGCTAGCCTTTTAAACAAAACCCTATATCAAAGATCTTAATGTCATATTTAAGGGCATCTCGATCATCTTTTACCAAAAGGGATAAAACATTAGTAGAGTCCCTTTTTTATGGGAATGACTATCTCTTTTAGAAAACAAGTGTGAAGCTTTTCTTGATGGCCAAAAAAATTGCTTTTTGATAACTTGTCTCAGGTGGTTCATTCATTATTACTAAAATTATAAATGATAGAAAGGAATCCTCAAGTTGACAGAGGATTGGGATCCTCAATGTAAGAAACTAATTTCCTTGAATAGAAAAGTTGTTTAAAATTTATTTTTTACATTAGGAGTATCGCAAATTCAATAGATTTTCTATATGTGAAATGACTCATGAAATTTGACATACTTTAGAAATTACAGAAGAGGGAACAAACTTGAATTAGAAAGAGATAAAGTTGATAAATTATTGTTCTTACAAGAGAAAAGATGTACATGCTCATTATAAAAATTGAAGTTAACGATATTAAGTTATCAAATAATATGATTATCCTAATTTAAAGCTATAAAATATTGTTTATTTTTAAAAAAATAAGCCAATCAAGGAAAATAATGACTTAATAGCTGAAATAGCTATAGGATCTTACATTTGCTAAAATTCACCAAACGATGATGCAAGCCTAAGATAAAATGTCTACTTAGCAATGATTACAACAATTTTTGAATGATAAAATAAAGCTTAAAAAGGTTTATCAAATTTGAACTTTGCAAACTAAAATTTTAAAATCTTCTTATCTTTGTCACAATAAAAAATATCATTTATTTGAAAAAAAGAAAGAAAAATAATTATTTAAGAAAAAGCATATGAAGCATCATTTTTCTCTACGATGCTATTAATTAAAAAGTACTTCTAGAAGTTCAATGTATGACATTTTTACAATCAAAAGGGTTATTATGCAAATAATTGCCTAAAAAGGACAAAAAAAAAGAACTACCATATTATCTATACAATTTAATCCAATATTAATCTTCATAACTATGATTTTAAATTAGCTATTTCATTAGATGAAGATTACATTATTTATGATTGAATAGATAAATTATGATTGAATAGATAAATTATGAAAATTGTTGCATTTTTGTGTTTGATTGATTGAAAAATTATATGTGATTTGATCATTATGTGAAATTTGATATTGTGGAAAGTTGCTTGAAAATTGAATGATTGTTATATGGGTTTTGAATGTATGAAATTGTGAATTTCAGTGTGTCTAATATGACACGATATGGAAATTAAGTTTTTGAAATGTGTCTTTGGGCAGTCCGATTTTCAAGTATGAATTATGTGTTATATGAGTTTGGTTAGGTTTCATAAGTTGAGTTAAGTGCACTTGTCTTTTTATAGGCTTCGCCCGCCTGCCCGCTAGTGGCATTGGAGCTCCGATTTTGGACTCCCATAAGTTCACGGCTACACTGGACCGCTATGCGGGAAAGTGTAGTACGTTCTGTTCACGGCTGCACAGGACCGCTATGCGGGAATGTGCAGTACGTTCCGTTTTGGACCGACCCAAACCATTCTGATGTGTTATGTGTTTTCTGATTTGTTTATATTTGTGATACATTCATGTTTTGAATTTGTTTATGAATTGTGAGAAATTTGAGATATTTGAAAAATGAGAAAGTGATTTTTCAACCATGAAATTTTAGAAATTGTTTATGATTGATTTGAAAAGTTGAAAAGTTTGAAAAATAAGCTTTTGATAAATTTTTCTACTGTGAAATATTTATAAATGAAAAAATGAGTTTTGAAAATATTTTTGCTTATTGTTCGATTTATAAACATGTTATCCACGAGCTATCGAGCTCACCCTCTTTCATCTTCATCTCCAGGTATGGAGCAGGAGATTGGATGAAAGAAAGTCAAGGCTTTTGTTCGATTTTATTTGTCCTGTGTTTTATGTATTTGGGATTTTGGTATTTGGTTTTGTACATGGTTTGGAATGCCATTAATATTTTTGTAAGCAATTATTTCATGAGGTGTACGAATTATGAAGAATTATGAAATTTGTATATTGAATTGAGATAACTTATGAATTTGTGTAAGTTATGAACGATTGAGATATGAATGTGACTGTATATGAATGAGATTGATTATGATATGGATTCTGGACGGGAGGTCCGATGATTCTGCTTATTGATTGAGACTTATTGAAGTGTTATAAGTATAGAAATGTATTTGTTTATGCTGGGATTCCGGACAGGAGGTCTGATAAATTGTGTTGCTGAAATTGAGATATTGAAGTGCTCTTGTTTTTGGCTTAATTGTGGGTATATAGATATATGTGATCGTTTTATTGGCAAAGGAAAAGGAATAATAAGAATAAGCATAAGATTTGTTAAAAATGAGATTGACATATTGCATGATTTTGAAGAATTATATAAATTGAGTTTTGATTGAGGATAAATTTCCAAAAAGGGAAATTATATTGTTTTGATTTGTATAAGATTGAATAAAGATGAAAAGAATGAAAAAAATTTATACCGGTTTCGGATTGATTTAGTCTTAAGGTTTCCAATGCACGTTTTTCTAATGTATGAGTTCACGGATGTCGGAAATTTGATTCAGTCCGATTTTGCTTTATTTCGATTTGCTTTCGATTTTTCGCTTTTCGATTTGGTTCCGCTTTCTGATATGTATTCGTTTTCGATTCCGATATGTTTTCGCCTTTGATTCCGATCTGATTTGTTTTTCGCATTTGTTTTGTTTCGGCCCACTTTCGGGTTTTAATCCGTTATTTCGTTTCTGCCTTTTTGTTTCGTTTCTGTTTTCCGTTTTCTCTGGTTGGGATCCGGTCTTGAGATCGGGTCCCAACACCCCTCCTAGGGCAAACAATATTATTAGACGACTTGCTTCGTGCAAACTTCAAATCTTTCTTTAGTTGGAGAGGTATGTAAGCAATCCTCGTAAAGGTTGGACTTGTGATTGAGGTTAAATAAGCCTCCTTTTGGAGCAAACAATTCTGTTAGCTCACGTGCTTCATACAGACTTTAAATTCTCCTCGAGTTGTTTAAATGGTAAACATCAATCATTCCTAGTTTTTTTTTTTAATTCTTCTTTTAGGATTCTCCCAAATTCAATCTAATAAATTGGGATCTCTTGAGCATAGTTTTACATCACAAAGATTTTAGCATGTATTTGTTGATTAATTTTACCTTAGCTATAAAATTTTGTGTGGAGGTAACTTTATTTTTAAAAAATATATTTTAAGTTAATTATATTAAAATTCTTTCTAATTTGAATTCTTTATTTAGAAATTATGATTTACTTTTACATAATATCATTTAGTTCTCTTTGTTATTTCTTCAATTTAGTGAAAGATGAATTATTAAAATTAGAAAAAAAAAAGAATGTAATCCACAAAAATCTTATTATTTTTAATCTTAGGTTTTATGTTTCTGATAATTTTTTATATATTAAAAAGATACAAGGTGTTTAACAGAAATAATTGATTATTTTTGTAAAATTATCGATTAACATTTAGTTTAAGTCTAGTTTATATTGATGCTTCTCTGTAAGAAGTAAATTTTCGGAATTTTCAAAAGTCAAAGCAAATTTTGAATTGCTTAAATAATCATTATTAAAAGTCTATTTTTAATGAATACTGTGATTAGTTGGACAATCTTATGTGTTAGTAAAAAAGTATTGGAGTCCAAAGAATTTAGTTTGGATTGCAAGTTGCCAATATAGACCTAAGTCAAATATCATTATCAAGTTTCCAAATTAAGAGTTAGAAGATGAATTTAAGTTTGATCAAGTAGCGTGTGTGAATTTATTAAATTAATTTTAAAATTATTTAAAGAGTATATGTTTATTAATGAGGAAAATATACAATATAAATTAGATTATAACACTTATATTCGCTCAATAATAATTACAAGAATAATACTTGTAAAATCATAATTCTTTAAATTTTACTCAATAAGTAAATTATTTAGTAAAATCAATGATTAAAAAACTTAATTAGTTCGGTCAATTTGGAATTATTCAATTTTTAGTTCAATTTTTAATTTTTTGGTTTGATTTATTTTAATAATTTTTGTTATTAAGAACAAACCAATTTATTATAATTAGTTAATTTTTATTAATGAATAAATTTTAAATTAAAATTAATTAATTAATTTTTATTTAATAAAATATTTATAATTATATTTTTAAATTTTAAATTTTTAAAATTAATTAATTAATTTTTATTTAATAAAATATTTATAATTATATTTTTAAATTTTAAATTTTATCCAATTTATTACTTCTTATCTCGTTGGTTTCTTTTGTCAACATTGAATAAAATATTCACAGGGACCGTTAAGCCGAAGCCAACTAAGTAACAAGGAAATTCCAAACACATCTTCATCAGGTCGGGTTAGGACTAGAGCCTTTAGGGTTTTCAACTTCCCTAGTACAATCCAATTGCATAATCCTCTTTCAATTTCTAAGAAGCCCCTAATTCCAAAATGGGGAAGAACGAGTTCTTGACCCCGAAGGCAATCGCCAACAGAATCAAGGCCAAAGGCCTCCAGAAGTTGCGATGGTATTGTCAGATGTGTCAAAAGCAGTGCCGCGACGAGAACGGTTTCAAATGCCATTGCATGAGCGAGAGCCACCAACGTCAAATGCAGATCTTCGGTCAAAACCCTAATCGCGTCGTTGAAGGTTACTCCGAGGAGTTCGAGACCTCCTTCCTAGACCTCATGAAGCGCAGCCACCGATTCTCTCGGGTGGCCGCGACGGTGGTTTACAACGAGTATATTCACGACCGACATCACGTCCACATGAACTCAACGCAATGGGCGACGTTGACCGAGTTTGTGAAATACTTGGGGAGAACCGGTAAGTGTAAAGTTGAGGAGACTCCTAAGGGTTGGTTTATTACTTACATTGATCGGGATTCGGAGACCATCTTTAAGGAGAAGATGAAAAATAAGAGGTCCAGGGCTGAGTTGGCGGAGGAGGAGAAACAGGAGAGAGAAATTAAGAAGCAGATCGAGAAGGCTGAGCAGTTATTCACTGTTAAAAATGGAGACTTGATGGGTAATGACGATGAAGAACGGAATCATACCACGAAAGAAATGAAGTTGGAAGGCGGAGTGAAGATTGGATTTGCTCTGGGTTCTAAGAGTAGTCTTGGTAAGGAAAGAGGGGAAAGTTCTGGAAAGCTAATTTTTGAAGAAATTGAACAGAAAGATAAAAGGGATTTGAAGAGTAAGGATGACAGGAAATTGGGCGGTAGAAGCGGGAAATCAGCATTGGAGGAGTTGATGAAAGAGGAGGAGAAGGCAAAAGAGAGGAGCAATCGGAAGGATTATTGGTTGTGTGAAGGAATTATTGTGAAGGTGATGAGTAAGTCGTTGGCTGAAAAAGGGTACTACAAACAGAAAGGGGTTGTTAGGAAAGTGATTGATAAATATGTGGGGGAGATTGAGATGCTTGAGAATAAGCACATCTTGAGGATTGATCAGGAAGAGCTCGAGACTGTGATCCCGCAGATCGGTAGTCTGGTAAGGATAGTCAATGGTGCATATAGAGGGTCAAATGCAAGGTTGTTAGGGGTAGATACTGAGAACTTTTGTGCCAAAGTACAGATAGAGAAGGGAATTTATGATGGGAGAGTGCTAAAAGCCGTGGAATACGAGGATATATGTAAACTTGGCTAGTTAGTCGTATGGATTGGTTTTCCATTGATTCTAAATCACTCACTAGCTACTTATATCATAAACTTTCCGTGAATGGGAAATTCCTAAAATAATTAGTTTCACGATTTTTCCTCACTTCTCTCCCTTCAAAACGCATACTCATGTTGCGGTAGTTAATGTTCTGGAAAATCAGAATTGCTTTTGGGTGGTTAGTTTGGTTTTCAGTCCATGGAAACATGGATTGATTAATCTGTTATTGGATACTCAAGCCACCTAATATTTGAGTACAAGCTCTTGAAATACAATGAAGCTTGCCATCCCTAGTGAGTGAGAGCTGGTAATAGTTGCTAATTCCCATGAATTTTCATCTTTTACCATTTTTCTTCTTATTGACCCCATACTTTGGAAGGCTATGGGGAAGCTTTTGTGGGTTGATTAAATTGACTTGGTATTCATTCTCTAGTCCTCCACCCTTTGGCTGTCTGTCAACAACATTTTGGAGGTGATAACACAATGCGATGGGTAACTGAAATCAATGCCGCAGTTATGACTTCTATTAATTCATTTTTAACTGTTGTGTTTAAAACTTTGGTATCTATTTTCTCCAGCAGTTTATCGACCTATGGTGATTGTTCCATTTACAGTCTTGAACCACCTCTGGAAGAAGTTATCTTCAGGAAACATCTGAAGGTGTTGTCCTAGTGAGTTGCCGGTTACTTGTGACACTACCCAAAAGTTTTCTTCTTCGTGAATGCTCTACTTTACTTTGTCAGAACTAGTAGAATTCTTGTCACGTGAAGAACTTGGTGACATCATGTGCTTGAAATATGCTGGACTATTTATTTGTTAATGCATGCTTCTGTTCTTTTTATATTGGAACAAGGCTCAGTTATTCTACTTGGAATAAATTTCCTATGCTAAAAGATATGATATCTTCCACCTCTTTCATGTTATGATCAAAATTGCAACGTATAGGAACTTAAGTGAAACGTTTATGACATTTGGAAGCTTTTGATGTAACTAATTCCTGTTGTAGGAACTTCATTTTCACCTAGCAACCCATTAGCTCTAATCTCCCCCCAATTCTAAAAAATTCTTTACTCTCAGGTACCAATATTCTTATGATCAGAGCTATACGTTGTCCACACGTATTGAGAAACACTTTATTCAGCATCTTGTAATATCATATAGGGTGCTTGACAGGAATAGCTGTTGCTTCCACTACTGGTGGCGGTTACATTGTTTCAGAACGTATAGCTTAAAGTAACAACAGGTTACCACCTAGACCTTCTGAAAATATAATAAACTTATACAAGGCACCGCTTGCATAAGCTCTTAGTAGTTGAGAATGTTATCCCGCATGACGCCCAAAATACATTCCAAATACAAGACAAGACATGCAGCTACACAATACTTATTCTGTTCTATCATAAACTTAACAACACTTGGCTAAATTTATTCTGTTTCCGTGCTCTTCATTCGCTGCAAGTAGCAAAAAATTGCTCCATATCTTCCAGCATTTGGGGGTCTACCTGCAAGAAGGAATCATAAAATGATAAGCATTAGTTTTCGGTTGTTGACATGTTTCCATTGTCCTAAATAGCCGTCTTAAAGTTGATGCACCAAAAGTGAAATCCAAGTTCCCACCTCCTCTGGAAATGGATCATCAGCTACATTCTCCTCATGACGTCCGCTTGTTCCACCTGCATCTTGAGTTGATACATTAGCCTTCTTATCTGTCTTCTGCATTATTTTACAGAGGACAAATGTTTTCTACGCCGAAGTAAAAGACATTAAGGCGTAATCAGTTGAAATGCTAGCTCCTACAACTTAATTCGAAAGGAAATAACATACCTGGGTAGTTGGTGAAGTTATGGAGACACTATACTCGTGCATGACCCACTTGGTATTGACTCCATTAGGAGATTTGCCCTTATAGAAAACAAATATTTTCTTTGTACCAGTCACTCCGCCAGCATTTTCAGGTGTAATTTGACTACCGTAGCCCGTGCTTCTCCAGTAGCCAGTAATCATTGTTCTTTTTGGTCGTCCCAGGTTGGGGAAGCGAGGGCAAAAGACATACAACTCTAAGTCATTTGGTGTTATCTTTAAATCCTCTACATGTACACACAAAATCACAATTAAAATAACAAAAACGTAGTCGAAGACAGAATGTAACAAACTCTTGTACACTTACGAGGCAAATTTCATGGCTCTAGTTGAAATGGATCAAATTCAGGAATGCAGGTAACTAAATGATGGTTGCCAGCAATCTTTGGCACCAAATAATTAGTCACCAATTGTGTTTCGGTTGGACAGAATCGATTATCGACGTTATAAACTATATCCATCACGCAACTATTAGACTATTACTATAATAAATTTACAACAGAACACAATAAACACTATGAAATTGAGGGGTAAACAAAAATCTTATCTAAGCTAAAATTTCATTCCTCTTCTTAAAATAGAGATTTGGGAAAGACTGACGTGAAGAGACGAAGAAATCTATGTTGAAAAAGACCAAGATAAAGAAAGTAACTAGAAAGAGCAGCTAGCTGAGAAGAGTCATGAGTATTAGTTAACAGTGAAGCGAGAATTGGTTTGTTTCAAACTGATTCTCGCACTCGTAGATATATACACAAGTAACACTTTCCAAACTTGCAGTCCAAGTTGTGAGTCTGTTTAACAAGTCATTTGGGCTCCACAACTCTCAAGTCACTAGGCAACATTCTCGATTATTCGCGAACGCGCTTCTACACTTTTGAGTTTGTTAAGAAAGTGTGTGACAGGTCTACGCAGTGACGATTTTGTAGAGCCATAATTCATTTTGTCTTACGTATAATGTGTTTGATCTAACATACAATAAAATTAATATATAATAGTACTCGACCTTAATAGTATTTATACTAATGTGTAGAATAAACTCTACAAATGATATAAAAAGAATTAGACAAAAAAATTGTTAATTCTTTTAGAGCTTAAGCAACCTTTTATTAATGAAATTAAAATAAATTCTAATTTTAATTAGAAATAAAATTAATTCTAATTAAATACTAATTAAGTCTAAATAAGGTCTAATATCTTATATTACTTTTTATTTATTAAAAATCTCATATTCAATCCTAACGTTTCTCAAAGATTGCAATCAAATCTAGCTTGAATAAAATATAATTTTTCTCTCTTCAACCTTTTTTCATTTGTGATACATTTGGTTCCTAAATATATTGTTAATACAAATTATAATATTAAATCATATTTAAGATTAGATAAATTAAACTCTTCTAATTTACCTTTAATGTTCTAATTAAATAGTTTATATTTATATATCAAGATTGTCATATAACAATATATTATGACCACTTGAATATTAGGAATATTATAGTAGTTTTGACTAACCTTTTTGGGCATAATTTTTTTTTGTATAATTCATTCATTTCATTAAAAATATTCTAATTAGACATAAAGCATGAAATAAATGTCTACTTTACTTGAAAAATTAAGAAAGATAAAATTTAGATGGTTTGAATATATTAAGACGAGACACCCAAACTCTCAAGGGAGAAAACTCGAGAAGATTGTATTTAGAGACTATGCAAAAAATGAAAGCGTAAGAAACATTAGGAGAGAGGTGATCAAGAATGATATAGTATTAGTAAAACTTATCAAAGATATGACTAACAATTAAAAAATTTTCCGTACTAGGATAGAGATAAATGATCTCTCATAAAGAAATCATTGTCATTCATATAGGTGTTTTAGCATTTTTCTCTTATAGTTAGCTTAAACATTTAAATATGTAGTACTTACCTCTTAAGGATTTAACCTAAGCCTTTTTTCTCAATAATAATAATAATAATCACAATTTTTTCTGAGTTGTTGTTACTGTTTATTTGAGGTCAATTATATTAATTCTTCATCATTAGTAATTAATTCAATTGATAACATTTGAAAACTATCCTCAAAGTGTCATTCTACTTTAGCTAAATATTTTTCAGATCAACACTAATCAAGAGTAACGGAACGTTCTCCTTAATCGTTTTAAGGTGTTGAATCCTATATTGATCATTTAACTACCTTTATATAGTTCATATTATATCAAATGACTAACGATTGAGCTACCACTGATAAGGATAGGTCATAAGTAATATCAAAATATAATAATCCATATATGTGATACTTTGGAGATCACAAGTCAAATGATTATTTATATAGTCATAATAATGGGAATTTCTTTAGACATGCAAATAATGTCCTAATAAACAATATAATTATTGATAACATTTTTAATTCATCTTATTGTTTTTAACATTGTTTGAATTATAATTAAGTAAATTTGTTTAATTATTGATGGTAACATTGTTGGAATAATAATTAAGT